>CAVLJG010000003.1:21347059-21650156 GCA_963669975.1 Acanthoscelides obtectus
TAATCAAAAGACATTAGTTTCAATGAAAATATGGCCAAAGCAGAACTTATCTATCTACTCAGGCAGCACAAATATAAATAAAATCTTAATGTTATTGACGAAATGGCTAAAAACCAGTGGCGGCTCGTGCCAATTCAGTGAGGTAGTGCCAGAATGGAAGCCATAATTTTGAATCGATTCAAATTGTAAAGAATAACTTATAACTTACCCCTGATAGTTAGTGGTCAAAGTTCTTGAGGTTCAATAAATCTATATGTCCAAAAAAAAATCAAAAATAAAACTATTTACACACGCGCACCAAATTATAAAACAAGTGTGGAGAAGTACCTATAACTTCAAAGTTTTCTATACATGAAGTCCATTCTTCTTTCTTTTTTGGTAGCAAAGTTTTCGATTACCTTATTATTAAAATTTTCAATGCCACTAACAAAATGTTTTTCTGCAGACAGCATTCCTAAAGCACTAAGCCTTTCTTCCTTCATTGTGTTTCTGAGGAAAGTTTTAATCCGTTTCAGCATTGAAAAAGAGCGTTCTGCTTCAGATGTTGACATCGGTATAGTGATTAAAATACTTAAGAGCTTAAGAGTTTCTTGAAACGTACAATTTAATCCTTCCTCGTTCAATAAAATGGATAGTGGAACAGCTCCAGAAGTAGTTCTCAATTCTTCTCTCTGATATAATACTTGTAACTCAGTTTTAAGCCTGTTTTTGTCTAAAATGAAAATTGTGTGCATGTGTCATTTAAATGTGCTTCAGGAAACTGATGTTTATAAACAGAAAACTTTTCAGACACAAATAAATTAGAAGCAACTAAATGTCCAGAAAAGTTAAATCTTGTTCTTATTTGCGATAATACTGCATCGCATATTTCTAACGCTTCCCGTTTTTTGCTGCCTTCTTCAACTTGCCTTTTTTTTCTTGCCGGTTCATCAGTTTCTCTCTGCACTCGTTCAATCTCGTCAATAATGCTATCCATTTGTTCTCGTATAGTTTGAATTGCTGCTTCAAAATTCTCTAAATCATTTTTGACCTTAACAGAATCGGTGCATACTTTTTGTAATTGGTTAAAGACAATTTCAACATGTGGCATTATTTTATGGAATATACTTAGCCAAAATACAAAATTTGTATCTTGCAGCTTTAATTTGTACCCACTGGCTTGATTAATCGACGAAGAATCGCGTGAAGTACTTTCTATATTGTCCATAACTTCAATCAGGTCTTTCCTATTTTCATAAACTGTATGAACACCTCATGACTGAAAATTCCAACGTGTTTGGGAAGATCTTGGCAATCTGCAATTAACTATTTCATCCAAAATTTTTGTCCTTTGAGGAGACGTCGAAAAAAAAGAGCACAATCCAGATAAATTATGGAAAAATATTCTAGCCTGCTTATTGACAGAGCATGCGCTTGTCATAATTAGATTTAACTGGAGTGCATAGCAATGAACATAATTTGCAAGTGGATAAGTTTCCTTTATAATTTTTTGAACGCCATTCAATTCACCACTCATAACAGACGCACCATCATAGCTTTGAGCTATTAATTTGTTTGGATTTTGATCTAGTAATGGATTTACAACATTTAAAACGCATGCAGCGATTGATTTGGCATCGTGTCCGTCGGGGACGTAAAATCTCCAAAATCTCTCAACTGGTTGTCCTTTACACAAATATCTGAAAATAATAACTAACTGAAATTCACAGGCTACGTCAGTCGTTTCATCGGCAATTACTGCAACAAAAGGAGAATTTGCAATCTCCTTCTTAACTTCTTCATGATAAACATCTAGCATGCACTCAAGAAGCTCGTTTTGAGTTGTTTTTGAGGTACCCTTGAAAAGTTTGGCACTTTGAATATGGACTTTCAATTCGTTGTCTAATTCGGCGCTAAAATTCACCAGCTCCATAAATATGCCTCTGTTTTCCGAATTTTCCTTTTCATCGTGACGCCCTTAAGGCTAACTCAAATGCTCCATAAAACCTTATACAATTAATAATTTTATTCAATACATATCGATTCTTATCCACTTGATTATTATGTTTAATTAGCTCATTGCGATAAGCCGAATTGAGTTGAGTCCTTATATTTAATTTACCAAGAATAGAAAAGCTAAAAACATTATTCATATGGACTTTAGATTTTTCGTGGGTCTTCATTTTATCCCATATATGTATAAGATCGTCTGTACCTTTTTTTGACCAAGTCTCGTCACCTCCAAATAGAACACATACAAAACAAAATAGTTTATTCGTTTCTTCACAACCACATATCCAGCTGTTTTTATCGTACACATTTTTATTAAATTTGCGACAGCGCGATTTTTGTCCGCTACCACTTTGTTTCTCAATTTTTAAATCGGGTATTGGCGGTCCTAATTCTTTAATTTGCAGTTTTTGATCCAGCGAAAAACCACTAAATGAGTTTTTTAATATCCCGATTTTATTCATTTTCACTAGTTTTAATAAAACAGTAAAAAATATGATCACAAAACAGAGCAGTTCATTAACACTAGACGTACTAAAACAAAAAAGGTATTTTTCACTTTTCAGGTAAAAAAAGACCGAAATCAGCACTAGACGTAATCATAACGAAACGACCGACCGAACAAAAACACCGCCGATATCACTTGATAACGAATTACGACTGATGATGTGCCTGGCACAAATTATACTTGTCTTTCACCTCATATAAAAATGTGTAGGGTAGCGTTATCTCTGTCGCTCGTATGCGATGCTAGTAAAATTTCTCTCTTTTATTTGGGCCGGCCCAAAATTGGGACAAGTTGATGACGTCAGGTCAAGGCGGGCTTTCCGTCTCGCGTGGTTCGGGTGCTTGCGGTGTTGTCACGTTGTCAGTGTTGTCACTTCATATAATTTATACCAAAAAAAAAAAAAAAATGAAAAAGCAGAAAATAAAGTAAAACATTGAAGATTGAAAAAAATATTCTTTTTGAAGAAGACAAGGTAGTGCCATGGCACCGTGGCACTACCTCACGAGCCGCCACTGCTAAAAACCAAAATAACACCGTTTCAACGTTTTTTTCTGACGTGAAAAATTTGTTTTATGATGCTATCAACAGAGTGAGGGTAAACATTTGGAAAGACTGTATCCGTCATGTTCAAGAGACAATCCAAACAAAGATGTGGGATCTGGACAATATGATCGATATTCAAATTTAAGCTGTAGTGATTGTAGCGAATAAAGGATTGTGAAAAGTATGTGCACTTCTTTCTATAAAATAATCATTTGTTTTGTTAGATTATTCCAAGACCACTGAGGTAAATACGGACCTGTACAATCTCGCTTTTGGGCATGTTGTGTTTTGTCTGGGATTGAATGGACTGCGAATGGGGTATAGAGTGTGCCACTCAGGCAGTTACGTAGATCTGTACTATCTATACCTATCTGCGTGTGAGTGGTTATATCGATATTTAGTTAATGACTCGTCAGTGTCCTACCCCTTCGAATTCTGCAAGTATTACTAATAAAATTACACAACTCAAGCATCACAAATACTGTAAATGGCAACACTGGAAGTATATCTGCCCAACTGCCTTGAGAACTTGCGACCATGTCAAATTCACAGACGATTAGTCAAATAAGCAAATTGAGGTTGGAAAAATGTTTAACTTCAGGCAGACGTTGCTCTTTTGTTACTAAACAGAACCGTTTAATATTTCCCGTAGGAAAGCTATGTAACAAGTTAAATCCACCTTGGAAAATGCCACGGTGGAGAGCACCCAGGAAAAGTGTGAATTATAAACTTATGGAGACAGAAGCTATTCAAAACTTTTTAGCCTCAAATTGTTTATTTGACGAGTCGTTTGTGAATTTCACATGGTTGCCAGTTATCTAGGCCTTAAGTTACACAACAGTCAGGGAACAACAGTATATTAATGTTGCCATTTACGTCCAGTGACTCCCGATCTCGAACTGATAAATATACTTACCTAGACAGGGCGTCAGTAGCTGAAAGTATAAAATCAAGGTCGTTCTGAAAAAGATAGCATGGGCAACGAAGATCGACATGACTGAAATTTGTAATACGTGATAGACTGTTACCAGTGTAGGTTTTTCCTGAAACAGAATAGAAAGATGAAGAGTGTCTCGATACATTGCATACTTTTTAAACAGTTGAAAGCCTTCATCTGAATCACAAATGGTTTATGGATAAATACGTTAACCTAACGCAGGTCGAGTTTGCCTGCATGAGCTTCGCCGAAGAGGCAATTGCATATACTAATTTTGTAGACAAACATATCCGGATCTGCATGGACAGCAGACAAGCAATACTGACTTAGAAGTGCTGTGAGCTTACAACGAGAACAGTACCAGACTTCCATTTGGCACCTATAGGTGCTTCCACCAGTAATAAAATAACTGTTGTCTGGATGAAGGGTCATTCACAATCTAAGGGTAATATTACACCTGACACGGTTCTGCGCCCAAAGCTTCTGTGCCTTCTATATATAGGAGTCATGCTGGAAGATCACATCCACTAAATTTTCAAGAACGAGTGAAATGATACGTTGGTATGCTTATTCGCAAAAGAATTCCTCATATATCCTAATCAGAAAGTAGAAAAATACTACTTGTTTAATTTCACAGATGCGATTGGACCCTTTAGCTAAGGAAACACCCCTATAACATGGCATTGGGTGCAATTCCTTAGGTAGAAAATGAGAACAGGAGAATGAGGCAGTCAAACACTTGTTGTGCGATTGCCCAGCTGTGCTATCAATCCATTCTGGGGAAACCTTAGCATTCTATGACTAGTTCAAGAAACAGTCCGCTGGTTGGCATCTCCAGCAAATTTTTCAATAGCCTGGGAGTTCTTCACGATCTAATCCTGAGTGAGCCCTGGAGAAGATGTATAAGGGATCCAACGAGGCCTAAGTGCTGTGATTTTGTAATTTTGGCGGACTGCTTTTCTTTCTATGCAGAATACAGAACTGGTGAAATTATTCTACAGGGTGTAAACGTTATGGTAGTCATTATTGAAATGGGTAATAGGGGGGGGGGGGGGAGTCAAAAAGTTAAGTGCTTTATATCGACCACAATCACCACAATCTTACTAATTTTTATAATCTAATCTAAAACGTTTTTAAACTGGGCAATCAACAAATAAATGGCATCAAGTTTTCCTAAGTTAAGCCAAAATTTGTAGTCAGTAGGTAAGTTTCACTAATTAAATATTTAAAACTCACATGACAACAGCGCGTCGGTCATTCATCACTCTTATCGAACCGGCAATCGATCGCAAACGGTAACAGTGCGGTGTTGTCAGATTTTTTTTACTTTAAAGTCGCTTTTCTTTAAAAAAAATATTGTTTTGACTATCATAACGTTTACACCCTGTATAATTGTAACATAGTCTACGAGGTCTATTTATTAAATGATGAGACTGGCAACGTAGCGTTCGATCTGGTGCGGGGGAGGGGACACGGGGAAACATGTGCCTTCAGTAGAAGTTTGAACACACTCGAGACATTTGTTTGTCCGTAGCGATATTTTTAGTTAACTAGTTTTTTATTGTGTTCTAAAAATTAGTGACATCAATTTCGAGCAAGGTTTAGCTTCAGACTTAGGCACAGTGCAACGGAAACTCTTTCTAAGCTTCAGTACTTTTACTGAGGTAGCATTTTGTCAAGAGTTCTGGGTTTTTGGTGATATAAGGCATTTTCAGAAGGAAGAGAGTCGATTAAAGCAGCGTAAGGCCTTCATCTTCAAGAACCGTTGAAAATATCGACAGAAACGTGACCGTGTGCATTCAGATAGTCAGTTGACAGTAAGCATGGTAGGGGAAGAGTTAAATTTGACTCACACCACCGTTCATCTGATGAAAAACAACTGGTTGTTGCATAACGATAATGCTCCTTGTCACACAGCAATGTCAATAAACCAGTCAGTTTTTGGCCAGCAAAAACAATCTTGTGGCTCATCAGCCTCCTTATTCACCTGATTTGAGTTCTGGTGATTTTTTTCTCTTCTCCAAGTTGAAAAATCACTTCAAGGGATCTCATTTTAGGACAGCCGAGAACATTTAAACACCTGTAACCAACCAGCTGAAGGCAGGAGGAAGTTGTTTTGACGGTAACCAAAAATTTACAGACCTCGTAGTACCAGGACAGGACAGGGGAGCGTGAGACATCGTATATCACCGTTAACGCAGTGTGGATTTAATTTTGGTGGGTTCTACCATTGATTAACGTATTCTACATGAATAGAGCCAACCTAACACTATGTCCCCGCGTCCTATAAACTATCCGTGAGGAAAATGGGATACCGCAGCTCCATTTATAAGAATGTATCACAGCTATGTTTCTCCTTATCGCATAGATCAAAAATTTGCTTTGAAAAGGTTAGTATCTTGTAGATAGCATCGTAGCTAAATCATATATGCTCTGATAAAGTTGTCTACAGGGCCATCTATGAGATACTAACCTCTTGAATGTATATTTCTAATTCTCATAGAAACAGAGTATTAAGTTGGCTATCTTCAGATAGGATACGTCACGCAATAGTTCTACGCAGGTGCAGACATAGACGCACCTTTGGCCGTATCGTCTGATGAGTTATGCAGCTTTTTCATTTTGAAGCTCCCCTAAATAGATACAAATGCTAATTAGATACAACTTTACCTGTTTCTTGCTTCTATATTTCCATTGAACGCTGTATTTGTTGTTTGGAATGTTTGACGACGTATACAAGTATTTAACTATGGTGAAGGGGGCATTCATTAATTACGTGAGGCTTTTATGACGATTTTCTGACCACCCTACCCCCTTGGGATTATGTGAGGTTTGGCTCGACCCCCTGGATCATCCCCTCACGCGAGACTTTTCAAAATTTGTAATCTTAGGAGAGATGTGTTGGATTTCTTTAAACAACACAAAAATTCGTCATTATTTTCGTTCAACAGCAAAGAAGACTAGATTTTAGGATTGCTTGCACCGTAGTCTGAACTTACCTTGATAAATTCATCAACAAAAGACTTTAATAAGAACTACTAGCATTACTAAAAGAATATTTATTTTAATTCAATCTATGGACACTCATGTCTGGTCTTAAGAGTCACTATTTGGAACCATCATTTCCATGTGATTTTCAATAAAATCGTCACCTTCTTCAACATTGCTCTGATCAAGCAACTCTAAATCAGTGTCGCCTGCGCACATAAGTTTGTTTTTCTTTGGTTTCACCCAATTTTCAGAAATATTTTTTTTGCGGGGAAAAATATGTTACATTTAGGTGAGATTCAGCTTGACCCCTGCCTGCTGAACACCGTAATTGAAGAACGCCCCTCTAAGACACTTACCCAAATTAAAGCACTTGCTAGGCTTCCAGCGGCAATTAAGGTTACTACTGAGAAACATAAATAGTCACTATCCAAATCATTATTTTCATAATAGATCTTTGGTGTAAAATAGAAAATCCCCATAACTCCAACAATCTAGAAACATAGAAGTACAATCTGATTAAAGCGACATTATATAATTTGTGACATATTTCAAAGATCCTCGAAAGCCCTTTCTAGTATTAAAGCTTGACATATAACTTACCAAATTTAAAAATGCGATAAGAACTGCTGCAGTTTTGTCTTTGAAGCAAAAACAAAACATGTTGCTTCACACGCTGGGAAAGTGTGTACAACATCATGTTTAGAATAGTATAAAATTAGGAGTGAGATTGTTAGATTATTTTGTTAAGGTGAGTAAAGCATTTTGTAAGCAAAGTGTAATAATAGATTGGATGTGTTAAGATCGAAGGTTTCGATAACAAAGAACGCACACGTAGGAATGCGTACGCAGAATATTAATTTTGCGGCGAGAAAAAAACAATGACCTTATGATTTTTTTCTTTCTTTGAGACTAGACTCCTTGATGTCATGAATCTTGAGGACTAAGTGATATTGTAGTATTATTCCGTATAAGCTAAAGAAAAATACTTTTGCATACTTTTTCAAATTGTAAAGCTTAAAATCCTATTTAATTTATACCGAAAAACTTCAGGATGGCAGGTAGATAGCCAGGATTACTAGAGCCTGATTGCGGGACCAATCGACGCAAGCACCCATAGAAACTTCATGCTGTTACTACTACGAACCAGGTGGAAATACGTTCAAATCCTTGTCTTTTCCCATCAAAAATATGGATTAAAAAACGTTTTTGAGAAAAAAAGTTTTTATTATTGGAATAGGCTACAGCAATCTAAGTTGAAGGGTGTAGTTCTCCACCATACATTTATCATTAACTGAAATACACATAGATTGTTTGCAACTTCTTTGTTGCACAGACGTTGTGGCTTATCTCTCGTCTTTTCGAAAATGAGATATTATGTTTTTTGGACGTTGTATGATGTGTACATCACGAAAAACCATCGGCCTGTCTCTCTGTCCAATCCTTGGCCCGTTTATAGATTGGAAAGTACCGCTCAGATTTTGATAAATTGTTAACACAAGGTGACTATTACGCCAAGGTGGAGAAAGCTTTATAATCTTTGAAAATCGGCCCAGTGACGGCGAATGGGTAAAAAACGAATTAAAAGTCACTCAAATTTCGTTTTTTGACGTTTCAGAGACTTTATTTTTTCAGGGATTCGGATTTGATATCTATTCCAGATATCAGCAGAGTGTGACATTCCATGTCAAGTTGTGTGAATAAGATAGTTAAGGTTATTTTCCTCACGGCTGACAGTAGTCAACCTCCATGGCAGAAGTAGGGTCACATTCTGTGTACAACGCGCTAAAGATCTTATTACTTCCCTCTAGAAATTACGTTCGAATTGTCAGGACAAGCTCAGCACTTGGATTGGCACCTTTTGGAGGTGAACTTTTAATATTCCGTCAAAATGATATTTTTATGAAAAATATGCCACTACAAGTATTCTATACATTTATTATTACGAGTTGTACATTCAGCATGTTAAGATCTTTTTTTTAAATATTAGCTCCAACTGTAAAGTTATGATGAAGAATACTGTAACGTTTTGGTAACCGAGACCTTCAGTCTTTGGAATATCGCCGCTTAGGCAACCAGTATTACGTCACCGTGCCTCAAGAGTGGTATAGTCATGGAGATCAGTCGACATCGAGAGCGAACGAGAAACGTCGATCGATCACCAGAGGGATAATCAGCTATGAATTTGCCAATTGTTGTAAATTAGTGTAATAGAAATACATTAGACTTTGAATAGTAAAAACAACGTTTTTTTACAATACTCTAGGTTACCACTGCTCATTTTTCTGTATTGTTGAACTGGAATAAAATAACCAAATATGTAGACACACCAGCTACAATCTGAAAATGAATAATAAATGAAAACAAACGCTTGGTCTTTATCACAACTTTAAACTTACTGAAGTGATAAGGCTTCTGTTGATTTTTGTCAATCCAGCTGCAGTGAACCTGATTGGGCAATGAAGCATTTGCATGGTTAAAACTCCTAGCTACAAAACAAAGTTACCACAATCAGGTCAGTTCATATACATTACAGGGTCCGGCAAAATGATCTCTCACATTTTGCACCGCCACTGTGCCCAAATCACTGGAGAGGGGGATCTTAGCAAAGTCGGTTGCTATCTCGCGCCTTGCCGTTTGAGTTGTCGAAACATTTATACAAGTAACGAATCTGTGATTACTACTCGAAGAAATTCTTGTACTCACTTCGCGCCTGAGTGTGTGAACAAGCAGATTTTTTTTCTATTAAAGCTCAAAAAGTGGGAGATCATTTTGCCGGACCCTGTACTATCAAAGTTCAAAGCCCAGTCAAACCGCCAAGAGTAACTAGTAATGCCGGGGAGTGGTCGACGGTTTAGATCAAAGATCGATATTGCTTTACTTTTTAACTATGACTGACATTTTCTTTGTCAAACCATGAAATGCATATGATATGGCTACAATATAGGGCCAGTAAGATCTCTTTGGCTAACATTCGTCTGGTGAGTGGAGCAACAGACACAGCGGTACAGGGCCGGATTATGATTTCAGCGCTATTAGCTGCGCTAACATCTGCATTGTTCAACACTAAAGTGCTTAATTACATCATACGTTGATGTTCAAATTGGGCTGACGTCGTAATGTGTACTCGGATTGCTAGACAACGGGGTGCTTCTATCTCTTTCTAACACACTTATTACACGATTCTCGCGCATTTCTCTCGTATATATTACGACGTCAGTGTTATTTGGTTTTCAGTGTAGTTCATACAGATTCTGTATGTGGATGACTGCTTTGAGTCAGAATAAGGGTCTTTAAAATAACTTCAGCGAAAAAGTTACGAGGTTCTCTATTCCATTACTTCTTACTGTTGACAATTTTGACACAACTTACTGAATACTGAACAAAATATTGCCATACCAATGATAGAACACCTTAAATGCTTAAATCTGAGATCGTCAATAAACTTAATTTCATGAATGTTTTTAGAATTGTTGATTGTTTTTTGACGTAGTACTCATGGGGATCAACATCTAAATTTTTTATTTGATGTTTCTCTACTTTCTGGTTATTTCGGACCATAGTAGAAATGTAGGTTGTTCAAAGGGACATGCCTTTTATCGTTGCATTCTGAGAAGGAATATTAATGTCGGAAAGTCACTACCCTTTTTTTTCCCTCTACATTACCATGAAATGCACACTGCCCTACTCTATTAATACAGTTGAAACTGTCCATGCCTACCCACCTGATTGACGTCAATCCGATGCTCCGACCACAGTACCCGGATTATTATTGATGAAAGTTTCTCCAGCTGAAAACATACCTGTTCATATTATAGCAAGAAAATGAAATTTTGTAGTACCCTATTGCCAATCTGTTCGCAGGGTTGGACTATCAAAAAGAGTCTCATAATGTGTCCAAACGTCCATATAGACTGTAGAAATATGAAAGTGTTACTCCAATTTTTCTCGAGAAAGGCCAAGTACAAATCGTATGGTGTGACCAGCAGATGCAGGAGACAACCTAGAAGGACCAACTGGAAGAAGATATTTTGGTATTATTTACATTGTGTTCACAAAATAGTAACTTGATATAGGTCATGATCTATGTTGTACTAATGATTCCTAGTTAGAATGGAACGGCGCCTTACCAGGATCATTAATCCATAGTAGTTGTTGAGACACACGCTAGCCTGATACATCAAGTCATATATGCGCACCATATCAAATCTTCGCGTACCTGTAAATTAAATCATGTCATTTTTATTGACAATCAATGGTGCAAAAACGTCGGCCTAGTTATTCTATAGAAGCTAAATTTTGTCTGTAAATTTTTAAATTTTTCAATTAACCGCGAAATAGAGTATTTACGAGGGTTGTAGTATGCATATGGTTCCCACATTTTTTTCAGGCACAAAGAATTTTTTTATCCAAAAAACTAATTTGTCGTTAGAAACGTTGATCTCCTAGATGCTCCTTCAATTCTGGAAACGCTATGTCGGGGCTGTAAGTGGGTTGGCCGATGACTTCCCAGCCAAATCGCTCGATTCAGTCATTCGTTTGATGTGAGACAAGAGGATCAGATGACCGCACGAATTAACCGCCTGGTGTTGAAGGGCGCATGGCTGTCAGGCCGCTACTGAGCGTCGCCAACAGGCGCTTCTTGTTGGGATTGGTGGTGGAGGAGCCGACAAATACGACGGGGTTTCCAGATTTCGCCTACCGCATCACACGCGGTAAAGTTACAGCGGAACCATATTTTTGGAACAACCCTCGTATGTGGGGTGCCTGAATACGAGCCCCTTCCCACTTCAGTTGGCCCACTTCAAGATTTGTACCAAAATATGCCTTTATAAACTAAACATGACGAAACTATTTACTTCTAAAACAATTTATTTTCTCAAAAACATTTTAGATACACTCTAGTCGTAAAAAATACATATTTGAAATCACTTAGACCTATAACTAATACAATATCTGAGCAAATAAACAATGTGCGAATAAATGCGAAGTTAACAAAGCAACAATTGAAAGATTACTACTGGGTAACATCACCTTTATTTTTTATTACGGCTGAAATTCTTTGGGGCATAGTGTTAACCAAGTTTTCGCAAAAATTAGGTGTAAAACAATGCCATATTTCTTGAAGCTTTTGTGTCAGTTCGGTGATTGTACGAGCAGGGTGTTGTCGTAGAACCTTTTTCATCTCGTGCCACAAAGTCTCAATAGGTGACAGATCTGGACTGCTAGAAACCCATTTCAAAAGTAGTACATTATTTTCTTCCATCCATTTTATAGCCTTTTTTGAGGTATGGCACGCTGCACCGTCTTGCTGAAACACAAAATCTTGGCCGGATGTCAAACATTCTTCCATCACTGGTAAAAGCGATTCCTCTAAAAGTGCCAAATATTTGTTTGTATCCATATTTCCATCAACAAAATGAAGTTTTCCTACTCCTTTTGATGACATACTGTCCCAGACCATAATGGAAGCTGGAAATTTCACTTTTCTCTTCAGACAGTCAACATGGAATGCTTCATTTTTTTTGCGAATAACTCTACTGCGACTGTCACCAACGCAAACTACGAATCGGGCCTCATCACTCCATTGTATTGCACTCCATTGTTGAGGTGTCCATTGTCTATGTTCTTTAGCCCATCTAAGCCGATTTTTCTTTTGCAGTGGAGTTAATAGTGGCTTTTCTTTGGCATATAAACAAGTTGTGCAACTTTAGGGTTTTTACTTCACATTTTTTTATAAGAAAACTTACCTTGCAAGTGCTAAATCCCAGTTTGTGGGCCTCTCTATGAGTTGTGGACCTCGAAATTCTCCTTCCAACAGCGTCACTCCACAGAACACTTAATTGTACATAATTGGAACGCCTGTTTTTCACGATTATTCTTCTTAATGCTCTTCGGTCGGCATTTGTGATATTATTTTTTTTCACATATCGTGGCTGAATATTAACTGAACCAGTTACGTTATATCTTCTAACAATATTTCTCACACTGTACCGCGATAAGTCTAACAAAGTTGCAATAATAAAAACAATTGTCATGGCTTTTATTTTTCACAGCCACCCATGCGTTATAGACTTATTTTGCATTGAAATGAAAATAGGTTGATATGCTGTAATTGCAACATGTGTTATTTTTATGCTGCAAATTTGATTAGGGAGTGATAAAGTTGGTGTTTACTACTATATATTATCAAAATATTCATTGTTAATATTTTAAACCTATAAAACCCTGCTACATTTTTATTATTTGTGTTTGATAAGAAAAAAACTAAGATTTCAATAGTTGGGCCAACTGAAGTGGGAAGGGGCTCGTATTGCTTTGACCTTCATGAATAATTTTAAGTTGACAATAAGTCGTCAAACATCATGGAGTATACGTTTGATGAATATTCTGATATCCATTTAATGTACGGACTGGCAAGATGCAATGCTTTAAAAACAAATATCTCGAAAACTATTAGCTTTGGACACTTCTAACAAATAAACCTCTTTTGTTGTGGAAATACGAGAAAATAAGATTGTTCGGTCAGTTGTTGTATACAGGGTAGCACAAAAAAGTTATGAAAAGCCATTTACCGAAATAGTGCTCTAGAAGTTTGGCCATAAAAAATAACAGATTCTTGTTTCTCATACTCGAAAATCTCCCTATACCAAGTTTTATGCCAAAATCTTAAATACTTCTCAAGAAATATAAAGTAAAATTGTAACTTTGACACCCTGTATCTCGGAAACTATCAACTTTTGGACTTAGGTATGTTTAAATTCACATATTTTTTTCTGTAATATCTCCAGTATCGAGATTTTCCAACCTTACGCAGACACCGTATATATGTAGATTTTTTGCATTCCTACCTAAAACACTTTGAAGCTGGCTTCCTATACAGAATTTTGTAAGCACGATAGACGTAGATATCTTGAATTTACCGAGTTCCTGTAGTGACTCGCCCAAAAACACAACCCTCGAACTGAGAACTTGAACCAGCAAATGAAAGTTGATTATTGCAAGCATATGTACATAGTAGGTGAAATAAATTGGCAGCTGGTGAAGAATATACGACGCTATTTGGTCGCCTGGCATGATACTGCACCATACGCATATGTCAGTAGCAAAAATGATTCCTGACGTCAGTAGGACTGTCATCGTAAACCAGACATCTTTGTTTTTCCTTGGTGTATATTTCAAGATCGTATCAACCTATAAGAACACAGAAAATTGTTTTAGTTTGAAATAATGTCCATGTATCATCACATATCCACTAAGCATTGGCGAATGTAGGTGGGGCGCCTCCCATAGATGACCAAACCCATTTTTTTTAGTGAATTGGTATATTTTGCTGTGTCTTAGGCCCGTATCGTCAGTCGTCCCTACAATTGTAGGGCGCCTTTATGGCCTCCTTGATTGTCATAGTTTTCTACTTCTCCGTGTCAGCGCTCTATTTTGAGGTTATCTCACAAACACCTATTTGCATCAAATTGTGCTTGCTTTTGAGTTATATCATGTTTTATCAGCCTGAAATTTCCTACAATTTAAAAGGAAAACATATCTTAACAATAGGAGAGCGCTGACGCTGACACGGGACGAGTGTAATCTAGAAATTTTTAAAGGAGAGAAAAGAGTATGATAATCAAGGAGGCCATATATGTCATTAATACCTATATAGTAGTAGTAGTAAACAAGCAAACGATCTCGTCCTACCTTGTCAAGAATTTGGTTGGTACACAGTCCATGAAATAACCTTTTGGCGAAGAGTTTCCATTTATAAGGATAAAGTACGGGTCTGGATACATTGGTGCAGCGGATTTTACAGTTTTCAGTCATTTTCGGCCATATTTATATAACCTCGGAGTGACTTAAAATTGACAAGTTGACAGTTTGTTCTTCCTGATCCATACTACATAAGAAAACGAACGAAAATTTAAAACTAAAAGAGCAGCAACTGTCAATAACCGCAAGTATTACTGAGAAGGATGCCATCGCATCAGCATTAAATAGAATTAATATGAGACTCGACGAAGTTGAGAAAAACCAATTAGTAAAAGAAAATTCATACGCACAAATCTTAAAACAAACGACACCTATTACTAAAAGGCAATCACTGAAATGCATCACAGTTATTCCAAAAGAAAAACAATCTTGCGATAATACGAGAAGAGAATTGAGTAAGAGAATAAATCTTTCATCTCTGAACATTCAAATAGAAAGTGTGAGAAACTCAAAAAATGGCGGAATTGATATAAAAATTGATGAATCAAACCATAATAAACTGAAAGATGAACTTCAAAATAAATTGAATGAAAAATACCAAGTTACTGAGCCGAAAATGTTAAATCCAAAAATTAAAATAATAAATTATAAAAGTAGTGAGAAACCGAATGAAAAGCAAATTGAAGAAGAACTTATACATCAGAATTATATGATTCAGAGTGGAGACATACAAGTAAAGTTTATCAAATATTTTCCATCAAGAAACAATTACACTATCTACGCGGAAACTTCTGGAAAGCTATTCAAAAAAATCTTCGAAGACAATAATAGAAGAATACTTCTGGGATGGCAATGTTTGACAGTATATAAAAATAACGACATTTCTCAGTGTAGAAAATGCTACCGGTTTAATCATACAGAAAAGAATTGCAGGAATGAGAAGATATGTGCCAACTGTGGCAACGGTCACGAAGAAGAAAATTGTAAGCATGTACCAATAGAATGCTGCAACTGTAGATATGGAAATAAAAGATATAAAAAAAATTATAATAATAACCACTCACCTACCGACAAAAACTGTCCATCGTACAAATATTCTCAGGAACAACAAAACTTAAGGATACTTTTTTAAAATTCAAGTTCATCTTTTACTACTCCTATCTCTAAAAAGGACCTAAAAATGTCAGTAAATAAATACATTAATGATATCCAAATTCCAAGTATTGCAACAAATATAGCACAAAACGTCGATGAACTTAATTTATGTACACAAAATTCTGATGCAAAATTTCGAATTTTTAATATGAACATAAGGAGTATAAAACACAACATTGATTACTTAAAAATACTACTCGACCAAATATGGTACAATTTTGATCTAATAGTTTTAACTGAAACGTGGCAAGTGGCTGATATTTCTTGCTTCAATCAGCAGGGATATGACACGCTGTATAACTTTGGCACTTATAACCAAAACGATGGGGTGATAGTTTTTGTAAGAAATAAACTGCAATATAATCATGATACATTCACTTTCACCGATGGAATCAAAATTTTAAACATAATGATCCAAATTAACCATAACAAAATTGAGGTATCTGCAATTTATCGTCCGCCATGTTCAGAACCCCACGAGTTTTTGAAGAATATCGAATTTTTTTTTCAAAATCAAAATAAAGTTCATTTAAAGCAACATATTTTCTTGGGAGATGTCAATATAAGTATTTTGGACGATGATCCCATCAAAAATGAATACTTGAATATCGTATCAAGTAACGGATTTCTGTCCTATATAAACCTACCTACAAGGTCCATCAGTGGCACATGTATAGATCACTGCTTTGTGAAAGACCTATCCGAAAAAATTACTTGTATACCAATAATTCTAGAGAGCGATATTACTGACCACTTCTCCACTATTTTACTGATATCTTCAAATGAAAAACATTCTAACATCCCTACCGTTAGTAACAACCAGGAAAATTACAAATTTTTTGTCGACAATTCAAAACTAATATCAAATGTCAAACAAGAATCCTGGGAACAATTATACTCTATAAATAATATAGACAAAGCAACGGGACTGTTCATAGAGAAAATAAAAAAACTAATAGATATTAGTACCAATAAAGTAATAATTAGTCACAAAGAGAAAAGCAGAAATGCCTGGATTACCAAAGGATTAATAACATCGGCAATAGAAAAAGAAAGACTATATATTGTAATGAAACTAACGCCAACTACAGAGAATACCGACTGCTACAACCAATATAAAAATAAATTTATAGAGCTTGTAAATAAATTGAATAATAACTTAAATGATCCTAAGCAGCTTTGGACAACTATTGATGAGATTACTGGGAAAACAAAAGTTAAAGAGTGTGTCACTAAGTTAAATACAACATCGGGAACAGTATTAAAAAATACTAAACAGATATGCGATGAATTTGTACAATTCTTTACTGACATAGGCGAAAATTCAGCAAGTAATATACAAGCGAATGTACAAAATACTCAGCCTCCAAAAAGAACTTTGAACTCATTTATTTTGGATAAAGTCGAGCAATGTGAAGTATACACCACTGTTATGTCCTTAAAAAATCGGAAAAGTCCTGGGTTCGATGGTATTAAAAGCGAGCATTTGAAAATTATAGCCGAGGACATAACAGAACCACTCACTTACCTAATCAACAAATGCTTTGAATCTGGCATATATCCCTCAATTTTAAAAAAAGGTAATATAATACCGATACATAAATCAGGAACAAAAACAGATGTTAACAACTATAGACCAATATCAATAATATCCAGTGTTTCAAAAGAAATTTAAAAAAGTGGCTACATTCTAAGTATATCTAGGACTGAAATTCATAAACTCATAAATACGAATATCAACTAAATACATAATCTACTGTAGCTAATTTTTGTCCTTTTTTGTCATTTGCATTCTACAGTTTCAACTTAAATTTATTGGTCCATGTACAGGCGATGCCTTCTATTGGGCCTGTTTTGATTTTATATTTATTTACTCATATTGTTTGTTATCTTTGTACATTGAGTGAATAAATATTATTATTATTATTATTATTATAAACGCACCCTACAATTGTAGGGCGCCTTTAGGGCCTCCTTGATTGTCATAGTTTTCTACTTCTCCGTGTCAGTGCTCTATTTTGAGGTTATCTCACAAACACCTATTTGCATCAAATTGTGCTTGCTTTTGAGTTATATCATGTTTTATTAGCCTGAAATTTCCTACAATTTAAAAAGAAAACATATCTTCACAATAGGAGAGCGCTGACGCTGACACGGGACAAGTGTAATCCAGAAATTTTTGAAGGAGAGAAAGAAGTATGACAATCAAGGAGGCCATAAACGCGCCCTACAATTGTAGGAACGACTGATGATACGGGCCTAGTACGAAAGCTACCTTACTAGACCTGAATTGTGGAAACGTGCACCGCCCATAGACCAATCCCACTCAGGGCTTTTCAATTGTCACAAGGGCATTCGTTCTCAGAGCGCCTTATACAGATTTTAACTTCCTACGCCTACTTGCGAGGAAGTAATTGCCAAACACTTCGAAAATGAGATATGATTTTCTGGTGTATGACATGTACATCATGAAAAACCGTGTCACTCACTTTCGTCCGCCCGCTGTAGCGGGGGAGGGGGAGGGCCGTTCATTGAGATAACCTTTGTGAAGGTGTGCCCAACTCCAAAACTTTTTAAAGAGTGGGATGCACTCTTCTGTTAGGGTCTTGCTTTTGATTTTAAAAAACGAGTTGCTACAATGCCTTTAGGCTGTTGACGTTGGATGGTCACGGAGGTTGTAGCATGAAACAGGTTGGAAGGTGTGTTGATGGATATTAAACAAAACCACTCTATATTGATTGGGGCCGTTTCACAACTTCACCCAATTTCCAACTGACTATTCGAAATTGTGTATAAGCCTGACGTTCACATTTTTGATTGGGTTGGGATTGGATCTTGAAATATTTTGCGACATGTCATTCGGACTATTACCTCACTCATAAGTTCCAGATATCTTGAAAGTCGCCGAAAGCTTGTTATTTTTATTATATATATGATAAGAGAAGTTGATATAAGGTAGCCAAAGTCTATAAAAGTGACGATTACTCCAGGTGTCCTTGCAAGCCGTATTTTGCTGACGATCTCTTTTTGGAAGTTCACTTTCAAGCCATATATACACAGAGACACTGAAAGAAAAGATATATTTCTATTACATACAAGATGTTCATTTGAAAACTTCCGACCACGGATTTGTCGAAAATTACCGATTAAAAGAAAAAACCTCGAGACACGTCAACAGATTTGTCAAGGGGACAGCTTTTTAACCGAAAACTACTTTACGCCCTTTCACCCTTCTGTGTGTATCCTAATTTGTTCAGACAGAAAACAAAAACGAAAATATCACTTTTTATTTCAATAAGTGTTCAAAATGTTGCCGGTTAGGGTTTGTCAAATTTAGAATTCCTTTATAATTTAAAACGGAAACTACCAACATAAACAGCAATCGGAAGATTAGACGTGGCAACAACCGGATAACAACCCGAATTTCTTTCCGAATTCCTTTCATCAACGGGGGCGAGCTGTATTTATTGTTATATTTGTTTAGTTATTTATTGCTGAGGGAAAGAAATATACTAAGTGGCATATAAATCCGAACACCCGTTTAAATGGTTTTATTTTAATAAAATTTTGTATAAGTACTTAATGAAGCATAATAAGTAAATGATAAAAATTTCAAAATTATTGCACTGCTTTAAAGCCCTTTGACCTTTAATAATGTGTGGATGCACCCTGATGTGCTACGCATTCTCCAACGCGCCTAGGCATGCTTCTGATCAGGTGGTCAATGTCCTCCTGTTGTATCTCATTCCAGGCAACCACCAACTCCTCTCGAAGTGCTTCTAGAGTCTGAGGAGGACGTTGCAAATTGAGCAATCTCCTACCCATCATATCCCACACGTGCTCAATTGGGAATAAGTCGGGAGATCTTGGTGGCCATGGTAACAATGTGACATCATTATGTTGAAAGAAGTCTATTGTGACTCTTGCAACATGTGGTCAGGCATTATCTTGTTGGAAAGTTGGATCTGCCAGGGTGCCAAGATAGGGTAAAAGATGGGGTTCTAGAACTTCGTGGATATAACGCTGCGCGTTCATGTTACCTCTGATGAAGATTAAAGGTGACCTGGAACCATAAGCTATACCACCCCAAACCATAACTCCAACAGTGTGATGAACATGTCTTTCAACAAAAAACTGTGGATTCCTCCTTTCACCACGTCGCCTTCTAACCCTTGCACGACCATCGTGCATGCCTAAGCAAAATCGAGACTCGTCACTAAAGACAATACTGTTCCATTCCTGATCCCAGAGTGGCCGTTGTCTGCACCACTCAAGGCGATTACGTCGGTGTTCTCGAGTTAAAGGGAGGACCCAGTGTGGCCGGTATGAAAACAAGCCAAAACTTCTCATTCGACGGTAAACACTTCGCATGCCAATAGGTCTTCCGTGTTCTGCAAACCATTCATTTACAATGGACCTGGTAGTGGAGAAACGGTCCCTTAAGGCCAATAATCTTAGGCGGCGATCTTCACGGTCTGTTGTTCTACGGCGGCGTCCAGTGCCCCTTGCTCTTTGCGTACGGCCTTCTCGAAGCCATGCCTGACAACACTTAACCACAGTGTCTACACTACTTTGCACTCTATCTGCAATTGCCCAAAAAGAAGGTCCAGCTTCCCGAAGCCCCACTATACGCCCGCTATCAAACTCACTAAGTTGACGAAATCGTACAGGTCTCCGTACTCTAGGCATCGTAACCGATCGTAAAGGATGTCAAGAACCAAAATCCGCCAACGTTGATTCTTTACTGCGGCTGAAATATTCATTTTTAGAGCGTTAGTGAATTAAAAAAAAGCAGTATAAAAACCGGAATGTCCAACTGATAAGGCTGAAATTTTTTTCACTTGTTATTTACAGTAAGATAAATACATTCACCAACTTTTATTAAAATAAAACCATTTAAACTGGGTGTTCGGATTTATATGTCACTTAGTATAATTTAATTTGCTGTCAGTTACCTCCGTGACAATCTTGGGATAGTGAAAATTAATTTATTGATTTAGTTTACACACTAGCCAAAAGAGTAGAAATGATTCTAATTTATGGTGTCCAAAATCAATAAGTTGTTGCTGCGACTAGTATTTCATTAGGATCTGTACACACAGTTACTGAACTTCATTAATTCAAAATGAAAATATTGCAAGAGCTAACCGAAGATGATTTCGATAGGCGACTTGAATTTTGTAAACAAATGACTGCAGCGATTAATGATAATACCATTCATGTAAAGAATATCTGCTTCGGCGATGAATGCATATTTTTTATCTAAATGGATTTATTAATAAGCATAACTGCAGGTATCGGAGCAATGAAAATCCTCTTGCTTTTGTAGAAGGGCATACCCAGTACCCTCCAAAAATTAATGTATGAGGAAACAAAGTGATTGGACTATTGTTTATTAACGGAAATTTGAATGGAGACATTTATTTGGATATGTTGGAAAATACCATCAATCCGCTTATCACTGCAACTATTGACAATCAAATCGAAGAGGATGGAAACTCTATACTTGATGAGGTTGAAATATATTTCCAGCAAGACCGCTCTCCTCCTCATTATGTTCTTCCGGTTCGGCAATGACTAGACGACGAGTTTCCAGATAAATGGATAGGGCGAAGAGGGATAGAATGTCCTGCTAGATCTCCTGAGTTGACGCCATTGGACTTTTTTCTATGGGGCCAGTTGAAATCTATTGTGTGAAAGCTTGGATGAATTTCGTCAACGCATCATCGAACGCTGTCACGATATCCCACAACATTTTTTTGAAAATCTCCTTCAGAAATTTGAACATCGTCTCTATCATTGTTTGGCCAATAACGGGCAACATTTTGAACATTTATTGAAATAAAAAGTGATATTTTCGTATGTTTTTGTTTTCTATCAGTACAAATTAAGATGAATAAAGATTTTTCTAATTTTCTTGAAAACGAATCAACCGACTTTAAAAAAGGAAACGTCAAAATAAAGGACATTTCAAACAAGCTATTAGCCCCTTTTGAGTCAACATTTTTAAGGGGATGTCCCTAGGGGGCAGAGGGTGAAAGGGGGTGAAGTAGTTATTAGTTGAAAAGTTGTTCCCTTTGACAAAACATTTGACGTGTCTCCGCGTTTTTTCTTGTTTTCCCTTTAATCAGTGGTTCTCGATAAATCCGTGGTGGGAAAATTTTAAATGAACACAGGACGACCCGCCATGATTGTATTTCTCCCTCTTACTGATCGACATCTAGACTAGATCTACAAAATAGTTCCTTTTGGTGGTTCGATTCCAGTCCCGGAATCGACTTATTTGATTCGTTCATGATTGCTTTTAACTCCGATTCCTACCGGTACCGATTTTAGCCGTTCCACAAAGAAAAATCGGTATAATGATGCAAAGGATCAGTTCCGCAACAGAAATCCATTATAAATTCCGATAGTCTCGATTGCTGCGCCTGAACTCAAACCTTCCTAAAACAGAAAGTCCACCGGCGTTTTGACTCTAAAGACTTCAAATTAAGGGCGATATACGAGCCCCTTCCCACTTCAGTTGGCCCAACTGTTGAAATCTTAGTTTTTTCTTATCAAACACATATAACAAAAATGTAGCAGGGTGTTATAGGTTTAAAATATTAACAAGGAATATTTTGATAATATATAGTAGAAAACACCAACTTTATCACTCCCTAATCAAATTTGCAGCATAAAAATAACACATATTGCAATTACAGCATATCAACCTATTTTCATTTCAATGAAAAATAAGTCTATAACGCATAGGTGGCTGTGAAAAATAAAAGCCATGACAATTGTTTTTATTAATCACAGCTGTCAGAATACGTTTAAAACAGTTTTGGGTAGTTAAGGTTTTCAAAATGGGTAGAGGAAAGGTTATTAGTGAGAAAATTCGGTTACTGATTATTAAATTTTTTAATTCTGGGAAATCAAACTCAGAAATTGCAACTTTGTTAGACTTATCGCGGTACAGTGTGAGAAATATTGTTAGAAGATATAACGTAACTGGTTCAGTTAATATTAAGCCCCGATATGTGAAAAAAAGTAATATCACAAATGCCGACCGAAGAGCATTAAGAAGGATAATCGTGAAAAACGTGCCAATTATTTACAATTAAGTGCTCTGTGGCGTGACGCTGTTGGAGGGAGAATTTCGAGGTCCACAACTCATAGAGAGGCCCACAACCTGGGATTTAGCACTTGCAAGGTAAGTTTTCTTATAAAAAAAGTGAAGTAAAAATCCTAAAGCTGCACAACTTGTTTATAGGCCAACTATTAACTCCACTGCAAAAGAAAAATCGGCTTAGATGGGCTAAAGAACATAGACATGAGGCCCGATTCGAAGGTTGTGTTGGTGACAGTCGCAGTAGAGTTATTCGCAAAAAAAAATGAAGCATTCCATGTTGACTGTCTGAAGAGAAAAGTGAAATTTCCAGCATCCATTATGGTCTGGGGCAGTATGTCATCAAAAGGAGTAGGAAAACTTCATTTTACTGATGGAATTGTGGATACAAACAAATATTTGGCAATTTTAGAAGAATCGCTTTTACCAGTGATGGAAGAATGTTTGACATCCGGCCAAGATTTTGTATTTCAGCAAGACGGTGCAGCGTGCCATACCTCAAAAAAGGCTATACAATGGATGGAAGAAAATAATGTACCAATTTTGAAATGGGTTTCTAGCAGTCCAGATCTGTCACCTATTGAAACTTTGTGGCACGAGATGAAAAAGGTTCTACGACAACATCGTCCTCGTACAATCACCGAACTGAGACAAAAGCTTCAAGCAATATGGGATTGTTTTACACCAAATTTTCGCCAAAACTTGGTTAACACTATGCCCCAAAGAATTTCAGCCGTAATAAAAAATAAAGGTGATGTTACCCAATGGTAATCTTTCAATTGTTGCTTTGTTAACTTCGCGCATTTATTCGCACATTGTTTATTTGTTCAGATGTTCTATTAGTTATAGGTCTAAGTGATTTAAAATATGTATTTTTTACGACTAGAGTGTATCTAAAATATCTTTAAGAAAATAAATTGTTTTAGAAATAAATAGTTTCGTCATGTTTAGTTTATAAAGGCATATTTTGGTACAAATCTTGAAGTGGGCCAACTGAAGTGGGAAGGGGCTCGTACTATCTGTAATGCTTGCGGGCTGTGGGTACAGCTTGCCGTGAGATGATCACGACGATCGTACCATAAAACAGAATGGAAGGGACGTTGACGAGTATTAGCTGATACCACTCTGCAAATGCTATATTGATTAGGGCGTTTTGACACTTTTACAGAATTTTGTGTACATTTTTGTGGTATTTAGTGGGCTTCGGAGAATCGAAATCATCGGAATTTGTCAAGTCAATAACTGTCTGGTCATCTTTTCCTAGATCTAAAAATGCATATTCCCTCCTAATTTTTCAAACAAAATATCAAATTTTGCCAATACTGTGTTGTTTTCTAAAAGTAGTTCATACTTACCTGAAAAAATGATGACCATCAGACTAAAAATTTGGTACTTTCTGCTCCAAACTAACCGAACACTTTTAGAAGACTTCAGTACTTTAGGTTGAAAAATAAAGCTCACTTTATTCAATAATAGCAACAATTTTACGGATTTATAAGTTGAACGCGATATCGTCACAGTGTATTTTCCCGGCATACTCACTGAGAAATTGGAAAGCGTATTGAGTCACAACGTGATATGTATCTTCAAATATAGTGTAGGTATGTCTGGGTTGACATAGACATGTAAAAAAGACGTCGGATAGGGCAGAATATTCATTAAATAGACTGCCGTTAGTTGATTGTCTTTAGCGTTAGTGCGTTGTATCTTTTCCTTTTCTTTTTACTATTTTTTCTACTTTGGTATAGAAATGCGCTATGTAACGAATCATTATTTAGTAGTAAGTAAATCATAATAATCCATCACAATTAATGTTGGTAATTGTTAGTAATGGATGAGTCACATTGCTAATCAATCAAACTTGAATCGTTTTCTTTTTTTGTGATGGTGGTCCGACATTCCAATAGATCCATTTAGCACACATATGAAAGTCGGAGTTTTTACAGGTACACAAATAGTAATCAGGGGGTGTAAACATTGAGAACTGGCGCATTCTATGTAAAGACACAATTGCGTTCTTAATAGCGGAAGCAGACTATTTACATCTTTTTCAAGAAAATCTCGATTTATCCTCGTTCTTACGCATGTATATTGAATGAAGTCAGCCAATAGGATTTGCTTTATTCCGAATGCTGGCTAGTCCGGGAAGTATCTCGGCAAATGCTCAGAACAATATTATGATTCGGTTTTCTTACACAATCTCATTCAAAAGGACCTCTTTGAATGAATCTGATTGTTGCAAGTGCCTAAACTGCGTCAAAAATTGTTTTAACATTTTTTTGAGGGGGCGGGCAGTAGGCGCCAGCTGCATCTCGCTCTCTCTGTCTCACGCAGAATGTACATCGAGCGCGAGCCTAGTCAACAATTAAAAACAAATTTCACAATAGCGATATCCCCTAAAATACACCCGGATTTGATTAATGGAAGGATGTTTAGGATATTGCCCTAATATGCAAACTCCCATTCTACGAGGGTGGTCCCAGAAGTACCCGGCCTGACCTAGAGATGGCGATAGTTGTTTGAAAAATATCATTGTATTAGAAAGTATGCAACCTATAAAGCATATGTGTCAAGTTTGAAGACGCCACGTTGTTTAGTATTTGTTTGGCAGCCATCAATACTGAACATTTTCAGTGAATTTGTGAAAATGCAGAAAATTGGTCATCGTTATGTGGTACAATACTTTCATTTCAAACGCCTCAGTCCAACCAATATAAAAGCTGAACTGGGTGAGTCTGCTCCTTCGTTTACAACGGTAAAATATTGGCTAGCAGAGTTTAAACGTATGAGCTGCCAAGACGAGCATCGCAGTGGTCGACCAAATGAGGTGACGACTCCAGAAATTGTAAAGAAAATTCACAAAACGGTACTGAATGATCGTTGACTGAAAGTGCGCGAGCTAGCAGACATAGAAGGCATTTCAAAAAGTGCGGTTCATCGTATTCTTTATCTGAAGTCACTTGAAACACTGTGAAATACCGGGTGCGTTTTATATATCTATATTTAACACGCTCTGTTGCTGCAAAAATCGCCAAATTTCGCAGCAAATATCCCCCGTATAAGATCAAAGGCAGTTTCACCGGTCCACGTGGAGTAAAGCACGCCTATGCGTGGACATAGCCAATGAGAAAGCGTGTATTTCAGAGCTCTGAACAAGTGCAGGTGGCTACTGAAAATTGAAACAGTTTAGCCAGTGCCGTGTAGCGGTGAATAAACGTGTTTTCTTTAGTCTGTCCGTGTTTTTTCATAGATTTTATTAGTTTGTGTGTTTTTGACTTTTGAATACTCAGTTTACTTGTTGATTTAATTGTTGTGTTGATTGTTCTTGTGTGTCCTAAATATGGATCTTTGGAGATTTTGGGAAAATGCTCCAAGCCACGAGGAGATGGTTGATGAACCTGTGCAGGCAGAATTCTTTCATAAAGATTTAGAGGAACAGACCCAAAGATTAATCCTAAATATGTATCATTGTCTGAAAAACGAAAATCCAGATTCCTCGCAAAATCAAATTTTAAACAGAATGTATCCTGACAAAAATCAGTCGGTCTACCATTTATCAGGTTATAAAAAGGGGAGATGTAGTCAACCATTCCTTCCACAGTAAGCGCATAGGGCAAAAATTAAAAAGAATAGACGTGGGTTTTCAGGAAGATATTCGTCGTATAATATACGGATTTTATAAAGAAAATTTGGTGCCCACGTTGGAAATGATACGGGATAAATTAAAAGATTATCCTGAAGATTTTTATAATTACAAATGCTTAGACTCACTGCACTGTATTGTAAAACTGTGTGGTTTCCAATACAAAAGATTAGATAAAAGAATGGTGATTATGGAGTCGTCTCGAATCGTTGAATTGCGCCAAGAATTTTTGCACAAAGTTAAAATCTATAGAGAGCAGAAAAGAAATCTGATTTACCTGGATGAAACGTGGTATGATACCCATGATGTTGTGCAGTACGGCTGGGTTGACGACAGCAACAAGTGCATTTTAAATGCACCATGCAACCGTGGAAAACGAATCATTATTCTCCATGCTGGCAGTGAAAATGGATTTATACCTAATGCCTTGCTGTTATCTGCCAAAAATATCAAAGAATCATGTGTCGACTATCATGAGGACATGACCTCCGACTTATTTGAAAAGTGGATAGAGCAGCAGTTAATACCAAACATTTCCCCAAATTACTGAATTTGTCATAATAATCACTGGATTATTATGGACAATGCGCCATACCATTCCCGACAGAAAAACAAAATTCCGAATACAGGCACAAAAAAACAAGACATTATTGATTTTATGAAGAATAAAGGAATGGAAATACCACAAAAATCAACTAAAGCCATATTATTGGATCTTATTAAAAGACAAAAATTTGAAAAAGAGTATGTTGTTGACAATCTGCTTCAGCAAAATGGCCATGAAGTATTACGTCTACCTCCCTATTACTGCATTTTAACCCGATTGAGTTGGTCTGGGCTGCTTTAAAAAAAAAAGTAAGAAAACATAATCAGACCCCTCAATTAAGTGAATCGCTATTGGCCACAATAAGAGATGCAGTATCTCATATTGCTGCCACAGACCTATGGAAGCAGTGTTCTAGGCATATTATTGAAAAAGAAAATGAATATTGTGTTTTGCCTCCTCTGAATCCCGTTGTAATTCCTCTACAAGATGACTCTAGCGACAGTTCCTAAGGCGAGGATGATATATAAATACCTATAATGTAAGTCTTTATATACCTTTTTATATACCTACCTGCTATGTAAATATTTGCCTATGTCAAACGTTGGAATTCTGTAATTTTTCCATTTCTTAACTTTCAGTCAACATAAATTAAACTCCCAATATAAGTATTTTTTATCCCAAATCAAAAAAATAAGAAGATAGTAAAATCCATTTATTGTGATATAAAAACACTTCTAAATAAATGAGCGCACGCCTATGATACGTCATGAAATTACAAAGGACGCGCCGACCAAAGGTTTTTATGCTATTTCAAGTGACTTCAGATAAAGTATATATTATCTGAAAATTTGGACATGAGAAGGCTGTGTGCAAGGTGGGTGCCGCGATTGCTCACAATCGAGCAAAAACAGTGTCGTGAAGATGTTTCAATTGAGCGTTTAGCGAAGTTTCACAGCAACAAAGCAGAATTTTTTCGTCGTTTCATAACCATGGATGAAACATGGGTCCATCACTTCACAACCGTGTCATCTGCAGGCAAGGTTATGGCGTCGGTTTTTTGGGATGCGCGTGAGATAATTTTCATTGACTATCTTGAGCGATGAAATCAAGCAAAACCGGCCGTATTTAATTAAAATTTGAATTGCTACCTCATGCACCCTATTCACCAGATTTAGCCCCCTCGGATTATTTTCTGTTTCCACACTTGAAAAAATGGCTCAGTGGCCAAAGATTTTCCAACGATGAAGAAGTGATGTCGGCAGTTAATGGCTATTTTGAGGAGCAAGACAGTTCTTATTATAAAAAGGGTATCGAACTTATTGAATATTGCTGGGAAAAGTGTATAGAGCTCAAAGGAGATTATGTTGAAAAATAAATACATTTTTTTTACAAAAGTTTTGTGTTTTCTTCGTTGTGTCGGGTACTTCTGGGACCACCCTCGTATGTCCTCGCAGAGAAGCTTTGCAGATGGGATGCTAACTTTCTCTCTGGCCCTAGATATCCGTCGTAATTGACGGATTCTCCTCTTCATTCCACAACGTCAACGCGGGTATTCATCAGGGATCGGTCTTGTCTCCGACACTTTTCCTCTTACATATCAACGACCCCCTTTCCTGTACCATCAATCCAATCCACAGCTTTACTGATGACAGCACTCTACATTCAGGCATTCAGAGCAACATACCGACCTCTGCTGATGAGCTGCAAAGCAGAAGACCAGCAGCGACTTCTGGAGGTAATCACTACTTCTGCACGCAGCAATCTTGTACAGTTTAATGCTTCCAAAACACAGTACTATACCCTGACGGACAAAAAACGTCCTGGCGCTCATCCGGTTTCGATGGATGGCCGAGTTGTACCAAAGAGCCGTTGATTTCCGCTGGTCGGGATCCAGCTCACCGAGGACTTGATCTGGCACGAACACATCTCGTCAATAGCGGCAGGTGTTGGAGAAAAGCTAGGCTATTTGTTCAGGGCTAAGCAGTACTTTTCTCCACATGATCTACTTACTCTGTATAAGGCTCAGAACAGAGCTAGCCTCGAGTACTGCTCACATGTTTGGGGGGCTGCCTCCCCGACTACATTTTTCATGCTCGATGCTGTGCAGAGGAGGGCTGACCGACTGATTGATGACTCTTTTCTAACAGACAGTCTCGGGACCCTGTCGCACCACCAGACAGACCCGCCTCTTTGGCCTCCCATAACACTGATCAACAGCCAAAAAATATCCTAAAGAAAATCAACAAAATATTACTATTTTTAATGTGCTAAAATCGGAATGAAACTTATTTTTTCAATATTAGTTCAAGTTTTAGAGATACGGTAATTATATGTGTTCCTGCTGTGACAGTGTTAATATACTGTAATTCACAAGAATGCACGTGCTACATTTTTATATTCGGCAAGGAAAGATGATGTAATCGGCATGATTGTGTTACGTTATACATACGTGTACATTGTATTGTTTTATATTAGCCATTTTTTCCTCAGTTGGCTGACAGCGTTCATGCAAGATGTCTCGAAAGTGTGTAAACAATCCAGATCAGTTTTGTTACGTGTGTGGTGATGTGACTTTTGCGTCTCAGAGACGGTCTATTACTCCACTAATAACAAAGGCATATCAGCTTTATTTCGGTTGTAAACTAGGTGATCAAGACAAACAGTGGGCACCTCACATCTGCTGTAATACATGTGCTTCAAGTCTGAGGAGCTGGTTAAATGGCTAAAAACGGTCTATGCGCTTTGCTGTCCCAATGGTTTGGAGAGAGCCTACAAATCATATTAATGATTGTTACTTTTGCATGGTACCTTGTGTTGGACAAGCCACAGGTATGTCCAAGAAAAAAAAATCGGTTATTAACTACCCAAACATACCATCTGCGATGAGACCTGTGCCTCACAGTGACGAAAATCCTATTCCAAAACCCCCAGAATCCTACACTTGCGAATCAGAAAACGAATCAGATCATGGCGATCGAATGATTCGTCAGGAAGAAGATATGCCATCAACGTCAAGAGATCCTGATTTTTATACCGAGCACGTCATGCCACCAACCACACAAAATAACACAGTCAGAATTAAATGATCTTGTAAGAGACTTAGAACTTCCAAAATGTAAGGCAGAGTTACTTGGATCAAGACTGCAGCAGTGGAACTTGTTAGAAGACGATGTTTCGGTATGTGTTTTTCGTAAACGCCACAAAGACTTAGAACCATTTTTCAATATGGAGAATAACTTGGTTTTATGCAGTAACATTAACGGCTTACTGGCGGCTTTAAATATAAACTATAACCCAGAAGAATGGAGATTGTTTATAGACAGTTCAACATTGAGTTTAAAGGCAGTGTTATTGCATATTGGAAATATTTTACCATCTCTTCCTGTAGGGTATGCAGTTCACATGAAAGAATCATATGACAATATGAAGTACCTATTGACATGCATAAAATACGATGAGCACCAATGGCATATTTGTGGCGATTTGAAAGTTGTTGCACTTTTACTTGGGCTGCAGCTAGGCTACACAAAGATTTGCTGTTTTTTGTGTGAATGGGACAGTCGGGCAAAGGCACTTCATTACACCAGACAAAACTGGCCTGTTCGTCAATTCCTAGAGCCAGGTCAAAAAAATGTACAGCATATGCCATTAGTAGATTCGAAAAAAAATTTATTACCACCACTGCATATCAAGTTGGGCCTAATGAAAAACTTTGTCAAGGCATTAGATAGAGATGGGTCTGCTTTTCAATACCTGCGTCAGAAATTTCCAAGACTAAGTGAGGCAAAGGTTAAAGAAGGTATTTTTGTTGGACCACAGATTCGAAATATTTTGAAAGATACACAGTTTGAAAACACTTTAACAGGTATTGAAAAAACTGCTTGGAATGATTTCCGTCTGGTGGTCACTAATTTCTTGGGAAATAGAAAAGCTGACTAAAAAAATATGCTGTCATCGTATCAAAAGATGATTCTTATAAGTATATGAATCTTGTTACTTTTTTTAATATATCCTTAAAAATAAAAAGTTTTTTTTCTAAACCGCAACTAATTTTTTTATTTCATTGTCATTTTTGGATTCAGCGCCCCAAAATTAACAAAGAAGTGCACTTTTCCCACAAGATACAATTAAAAAACTAAAATTTGTTGTCCAGTGAGTGACCGCGTCCAACTTCGTACTAAACTGGCCAATACGACTGTTCCTTTGTCGGATTAACAAAGTTACCTTAATCTCCTCATGGATACTGCGGTGAACTGGCATTTAGCGTTTTGCCTGCGCGGTTACTTTGGTGTAAAAAACACGCATTTGTTCAAAAAGATAATGATATTAGAGGCCACTTGGAGATGATGAGATTTGGAAATTCAAATCAAATTTGAATTTCCAAACTCGGCATACAAATGACCCCTTGGGTCATAATCTAGCTCATATTTGGATTCGATATCATCATGGTTGCTGATAGACATTCTGTATAAAATCATGAACCTATCAAAATCAGATAATAAAAGGAAGCAGACCAAATGAACATTGAAAGCTTAAGACTATGTCGGCTTTTTCCGTCAAAACTGTGAGAGCACGTGAAAGAGTAATATTTTTTCGATCTGTTATATATCAATATTTTATCTCCTGAAGTTCATTCTTCACTGATTGTTGTGACCAAAAACAAAATAAATAAAAGGTCCCCTCCCAAAAACCAACGCTACAACGGAATTGCTGACTTCTTGCTGTTTTTGACAAATAATTTTTTTTTAGCAACTGTTGCTGGAATCGGCTTTCCTACTTTCGCTCATATGCTTTTCATTATTGTCAGCGGTTGGTCTCTCCCCGGGCATCAAATCTATTGCTTCTGCATAGTTCAACGATAAATACTGTAATCAAGCTAAACGCGATTCGAGAAACATCTGTATTTGGATGTCAATTAAATGTTTCATTGATGAATTAAATCGACTTGGAAAAGCTCGGAACTGTACATTTCGGAGAAAAATAGAGCGGACATATTCCTCATATGAACTCCGAAAGTATGGAAAAAACCAGGTAGCTACTTTTCTTGGAAGGAAATCTGTAACAACATTTGGGAAAACTGCATGAAACATACACACATGTTACGTCGTGAGTACTACGTATTTACGTATTAATGCTCAATTTACTGCGATCAATGGGTCCATTCAAAAATTATCTGATTTGACCTAATTGATCATTTCTACGGAACATGGAATCGACGAATTAATATAATCAATGAGTCTCAGTTTCGTATTTCTCGTTAATGTAAAAAGTAGTTAAAATGGATGGGTGCCTATATTGAGAGGCAAAATTAACGAATGGAAGACAGATTAGTATAAAATACATTGTCATTGTCAATTTCGACCGTATTTTGAAAAATGCAGCTGAGGTGGCCGAAACGTCAGTAAACAGTTAATTTTCTATAATGTAGTTTCCTTTAACGGCTGGAAGAACACGGAGAGGCTCCGAAGTTAAATGCCATGAATGCCTTTGCACTTTTCGGTACTACGCTTTTCGATAATCCAATCATAAAAAATATAACAAAATTTCATAAAAATATACTTATACTTCCTTTTTATAAAATGTTCTCTTGTGTGTTAAATGATTGGATTATAGGAAAACAGATTACCGAAAGGTGCAGCCGCTATCCCTCCTTCAAAGGCATATGTCAAGGTACGTTAATAAAGTGAAACTAGTTGCTTCTTATATCTATGACTAAGGAATCCAGTATTGACGTCGTGTAGCGTGTAGCCCTGAAAGTGACGTCAAATGGATATATTATCTATATAAAGAAAATAATCTTGTTTCCAACTTAGTCACTTCCAGTCTAACAACCCATTATCAACCTATGTGCAAATATGTCTTACGCCATTTCCAAAATTCAAACAATATTTATCAGCAGTGAAATGATTCAGAGGGAAATACAGTATGTTATCACGAATATTATATGGTCTGTGTATCATATCTGGAGTACAAAAGGCAATATTACGTCTTAAATTTACTGGTACGTTTTACTTAATAATAATAAAATAATAATAATAATTTATTGATGTTAATACACATTTTTTTTGCACAGCTCAGTATAAAAATGTTAAGAGAACAGTAACAAATACACCGAACATGAAAAAAAGATTACGATTAAAATTAAACTGCAATGCTGCATAACGTAATATTGTTAAAAAGAAACAACAAACTGTACACGCACTGACAAACAAAGAATATAAAAGTGGGACAGTAAAACAAATGAACATTTGAAGCATATCACAAAAATTATTTGTTAAATATACTAAGCGACATATAAAAACCCAGTTTAAATGGTTTTATTTTAATAAAAGTTGGTGAATGTATTTATCTTACTGTAAATAACAAGTGAAAAAATGTTCAGCCTTATCAGTTGGACATTCCGGTTTTTATACTGCTTTTTTTTAATTCACTAACGCTCTAAAAATGAATATTTCAGCCGCAGTAAAGAATCAACGTTGGCGGATTTTGGTTCTTGACATCCTTTACGATCGGTTACGATGCCTAGAGTACGGAGACCTGTACGATTTCGTCAACTTAGTGAGTTTGATAGGGGCCGTATAGTGGGACTTCGGGAAGCTGGACTTTCTTTTCCGGCAATTGCAGTTAGAGTGCAAAGAAGTGTAGACACTGTGGTTAGGTGTTGTCAGGCATGGCTTCGAGAAGGCCGTACGCAAAGAGCAAGGGGCACTGGACCCCGCCGTAGAACAACAGACCGTGAAGATCGCCGCCTAAGATTATTGGCCTTAAGGGTGCGTTTCTCCACTACCAGGTCCATTGCAAATGAATGGTTTGCAGAACACGGAAGACCTATTGGCATGCGAAGTGTTTACCGACGAATGAGAAGTTTTGGCTTGTTTTCATACCGGCCACACTGGGTCCTCCCTTGAACTCGAGAACACCGATGTAATCGCCTTGAGTGGTGCAGACAACGGTCACTCTGGGATCAGGAATGGAACAGTATTGTCTTTAGTGACGAGTCTTGATTTTGTTTAGGCATGCACGATGGTCGTGCCAGGGTTAGAAGGTGACGTGGTGAAAGGAGGAATCCACAGTTTTTTGTTGAAATACATGTTCATCACACTGTTGGAGTTATGGTTTGGGGTGCTATAGCTTATGGTTCCAGGTCACCTTTAATCTTCATCAGAGGTAACATGAACGCGCAGCGTTATATCCACGAAGTTCTAGAACCCCATCTTTTACCCTATCTTTTACCCTATCTTGACACCCTGTAGTATATATACTAAGTGACATATAAATCCGCACACCCAGTTTAAATGGTTTTTTTTTAATAAAATTTTGTATAAGTACTTAATGAAGCATAATAAGTAAATGATAAAAATCTCAAAATGATTGCACTGCTTTAAAACCCTTTGACCTTTAATAATGTGTGGATGTACCCTGATGTGCTACGCATTCTCCAACGCGCCTAGGCATGCTTCTGATCAGGTGGTCAATGTCCTCCTGTGGTATCTCATTCCAGGCAACCACCAACTCCTCTCGAAGTGCTTCTAGAGTCTGAGGAGGACGTTGCAAATTGAGCAATCTCCTACCCATCATATCCCACACGTGCTCAATTGGAGATAAGTCGGGAGATCTTGGTGGCCATGGTAACAATGTGACATCATTATGTTGAAAGAAGTCTATTGTGACTCTTGCAACATGTGGTCGGGCATTATCTTGTTGGAAAGTTGGATCTGCCAGGGTGTCAAGATAGGGTAAAAGATGGGGTTCTAGAACTTCGTGGATATAACGCTGCGCGTTCATGTTACCTCTGATGAAGATTAAAGGTGACCTGGAACCATAAGCTATAGCACCATAAACCATATCTCCAACAGTGTGATAAACATGTATTTCAACAAAAAACTGTGGATTCCTCCTTTCACCACGTCGCCTTCTAGCCCTGGCACGACCATCGTGCATGCCTAAACAAAATCGAGACTCGTCACTAAAGACAATACTGTTTCATTCCTGATCCCAGAGTGACCGTTGTCTGCACCACTCAAGGCGATTACGTCGGTGTTCTCGAGTTAAAGGGAGGACCCAGTGTGGCCGGTATGAAAACAAGCCAAAACTTCTCATTCGTCGGTAAACACTTCGCATGCCAATAGGTCTTCCGTGTTCTGCAAACCATTCATTTGCAATGGACCTGGTAGTGGAGAAACGGTCTCTTAAGGCCAATAATCTTAGGCGGCGATCTTCACGGTCTGTTGTTCTACGGCGGCGTCCAGTGCCCCTTGCTCTTTGCGTACGGCTTTCTCGAAGCCATGCCTGACAACACCTAACCACAGTGTCTACACTTCATTGCACTCTAACTGCAATTGCCCGAAAAGAAAGTCCAGCTTCCCGAAGTCCCACTATACGGCCCCTATCAAACTCACTAAGTTGACGAAATCGTACAGGTCTCCGTACTCTAGGCATCGTAACCGATCGTAAAGGATGTCAAGAACCAAAATCCGCCAACGTTGATTCTTTACTGCGGCTGAAATATTCATTTTTAGAGCGTTAGTGAATTAAAAAAAAGCATTATAGAAACCGGAATGTCCAACTGATAAGGCTGAAAATTTTTTCACTTGTATTTACAGTAAGATAAATACATTCACCAACTTTTATTAAAATAAAACCATTTAAACTGGGTGTTCGGATTTATGTGTCACTTAGTATATATAAAAATCACAAAATAAACTAATTGCATTGATTGCTTAGTAATTACCAATAAGAACCCATGAAAAGCTACCACTGATCATAGCTCAATCAAACTGTGGTAGCTAAAAAAACTACCGTTTTACATACTCTATTAATAATAGAAATGGATGTGTTGAAGATATCAAAATAATGCATATAGTCATTATAACATGAGCATATCGAATATAGCGGTGAGTGCAGCAGTAGATTCGTTCGTGGGGTAGGTAGGTAAAAGGCAAGGTTGACCCTTGTTCGGACTCTAGGTGTATTGAAATTTAGCATAGACAAAAATGATGAACAGTCATGTTGGTAATTTATAACTTTGAACAAAAAGACTAAGGATTGTATCTTCCTTCTATCATCAAGGCTGAGAAACCTATGCTTTTGAAGTAAGTTATTTTGTGAAATCCCTATGGGAGGATAAACACCATCAGTTTTGAGAGATAAATACTTCAAGAACTTCCTCTGAATTTTTTCCAATGAGTCACATGAGGTGACATAGCATGGGTTCCAGATTATTCTTCCGTATTCCAGCTTAGAAAGAACAAACGAATTGTACAGCACTGTAGGTGCTGTGGTACCGATAAACTCTCTTGAATTGCGTATAACGAATCCTAGTGCTTTGTTGGCAGAATTCACTAAATTAGTTAGGTGTGCACTGAAGCTCAATGTCCTGTCAAATATTTCACTGTATTAGGCAGCAGATTGAATAACCTATTGCCAAACAAATTTTACTAGCTCTAGATTTTGCAAGGCGGTACTTACTGACAGAAATGATGTTTGTATTTTGTGTTGCATAATTATGATCATCACTGTGAGTGTTATTTGTTATTTTTTTTAACATATAAGAGGAAACTCAAAATCTAAGCATATGGAAGGGTAGTATCCTCAATTTAATGAACTCAACCTTGCAGGGGTCTCTATATTTCAAACCAGAGATGTAGCGAATATAGATACTTTTACACATGGGTGGAGTTAGCGAATGTTTGCTGGAGGGGGGCACAAGATACTTAATATAAACAATTAAAGTTATTCGGCGATTGAAAATTGAAGAGCGGGTGCGGGGCGGTAGGTGGCGGCTGCATGCTTCAGTAGCAGTACAACGATAAGACTTCGGGGAGCAGTTACCCCGTTTCCCTTAACTCTGTCTATGCTTGTTCAGTCTTTCTATTTTGAAAGGTGTACGGTATGTGTATATTTATGTGTGTGGTATCAAATCGTCCGTTTCCGTTGTTTGTAGCATTCTATCAATTGTTTGACATTAGGAAAATCATCTTTGCAAAATTTTTACAAATTCTCAGACATACATACATGGCAGAGGTGTATGTTCTCTCAGAGGCGCCGCTCAAATTAATTTCTCTAGAAGAATGATTCATTGAACCAATTCTTTTGTAGCCTCCTTTCTAGGAAATTTTATGCGTTACAAAGATGAACCCAAATAAAAGTCAACGACCAGAGTTATTTTAAGCTACCTATCAGTCATTTCAGCGTCCTGCGGTAATTTAGAATCGATGGAATTTTATTTAGATCAGACCACTAGGAAGCAATTCACACACAATAAACGTTTTACACTATATCCACACAAAATTGGGTAGATGTCTTAAATAGACTATTACAACCTGAATACTCGAAGCTTCCATAGGTCTGATTTGTGTACAGGGTGACTTTGAAGTTGAGTCATTAATTTTCAGATAATGATTGTAGAAGGAAGATAAACCAAAATATGTGTGTAAAAATAAAAAAAAAATAAAAAAAAATGTTACCTTGTTTTATAAAGTATCCTCCCGCCAAGTATTTCAGTGCGGACCTGTATTTGATCGTGCGGTCACCTGATTCACGAGCCCTTTGTACTACATTAACAAAGGCACGAGGGGTTGGTTGCACTCGATTGGGAAACCGATCCGCATAAATGCGTGATGCCGCGTAAATAAGAATCATGTCCACAAGTTCAGCATTTTCGTAAACATGTGCCATTTTTGATTTCGTTTGAGCCACGCAACAGACACCACTATTCACTCACGCCTTACCGACTGACACTGACTGTATACAACTGAATAAAATAATTGTAAAAACATCGTTCCAAATTCTCTCGCTTTTTTGTTTCCGATGCGATGAACCGATAAGGCGGATTATATCCGTTGTTGCCAAACACGAGCACATAATGTTATTATTGAGACAGGGCGGTACTAAAACTTCCAAATAGCTATAACTTTGTTACTTTAATTTTACCAGAAAAATGGTAAAGGAAAAAAACACTTCTTTTGATCAGATCTACTCACTGTTAAAATAAATGACTCAACTTCGAACATTTCATCTAAAGACAAATCATTTCTTGAATCTTGTTTTCAGATTTTTTTATTTTGCATCATATTGGACATTACTTTTTAATAGCTGAAAAAGATTGTTGATATACATTTTATAGTGATGATGGATCAATCGTCCACCAAATAAAGAAGCTGTGGCAACTGGACCTTGAAAAACCTCGTTGAACAATGAAACGAATCTTCATTTATTTCGCTTAACCACAAAAGCCTTTCCTTTTTCCTTGTTGCGACTGATACCACAATGTCAAAGCATCTGTTGATGTTGATATGCAAGATTTCGTAGCCTGCATATTGGACGATTATGTCTTTGCGATAAACCAACAAACTATGACGTTTCACAAATTTCAGTTACGACATTCTCGTTGCACGGTTTTATTGCATGGTTTCATTGCTCTTGATGGTATATTATGAAGTTTTTTGTTTGAATTCCAGAGGCTGTTACATTAAAATAGGATTTTTCAATAGAGCATGAGTCCTAGTGTCACGTGGGTGTTGTTACGTATAGATGGAGCTGTTGCTATAATGTTTTGGTCGAGGATAGAAGTGTTTCGATTGGTACCAAAAAATCAAAAGCTTGACCGATAGAAGGCTAGCTGGACAACGTAATAAAAATTTGGAAAAAAAGGAAAAGCTCTCTAGTATTGAAACACGGCTTAAAGTAAATTGTTTCTATTCTGCCGAGACCTTAGGAGAATTTAAAAAAGAATCGCGCCCAGTCTATTTGAAAGTAAAACGAAACTTGACTACTCACTCAATTTAGATATATCGTGAACATCTACGTATCAAACTGTAGAAAATAAATCTATCGTAATGGCAAACGTATGAAAAATATGTGTGGCTATTATGTATGATAGGTGCGTAGGTGTAACATTTACATGCATCAAAATTCAATATTCAATCCTCTCAAGACACTTCCTGGAAACGAGCAATTTCGAAAATCCAAAAATGAATTTTCAGTGCTCTCACTTCTTTTGTTTTTTCCGTACTTCTATTGCTAGGGGATAAATTTTCAAAACCCACAAAGTCATTTCGTTCTTGACATAGTAGTAAATCTAATTCAAAATCTCTGCAAAATCGAAGCGACACTTTAGAGTTATATACAGTAGTAGCTTTATGCCACGAAAATGGAATGTGACTTCACCAATAAAGTAACCAAATCTCCCAAACATGCAAGTTAACTGTCAATTTACTAACGAACAAACGTAGAAAATGTGATGGGAGGTTTATATCATTACTTAAAAACAATATCTTGTGCTAGTCACAGCCTCAAGCGTACCAAGTCACGGGTAACAGCTAGTGCAAAATAAAATGTATGCATTGCTTGACGGTCATAGGTTAAGACGGGTGATGGCAGCCCGTGCTGTTGCCAGCTTGAACCTGCTGGTGGAGATTTTGATACTACTCGTAAGTGTACAAATTTATACATCTCTTCGTATTGCGGTTGAAATGTATATCTAATGCTGACACACCGGATAGACACTCACGTTTATATATAGAGATCAGACGGAGCTACGCCGTCTAGCGGTTATGAAAGAGCATAAAAAAGCTTTGAAGTAGAATATCTAAAAATCGTGTCGTATTGGTACATTTTACACAACTATTTAGAGTATAAATCTTCTTATTCAGCAGTACTTGAAAGTTGTAATTTAAGCCAATAGAGAGGAAGAAAAAAGAAGGAGAATCTTAATATATCTCCATGACAAAGTGATTGATATACTGTTTTACCATTTTAAATGACTTTTTATGCACCTTCCGATTAATACAAAAAACATATATGTATTTAAAATTTTCCAAGAAGGGCGCTCACACATCCCCATCTAGCGGCCACAAACTGAACTCATCTGACAAGGTTGAGCATTCATCAGAAATATTCTTTCAAACGAAACAAAGATCATAAAAATCGGTGCAGCCATACAGAAGTTATGGCTTTTTCTGAAATGACAGTCAACCATTCCCTCACCCTAAGTTAACCAAAATATAAAAAACCACATAAACAAAAGAGGCTATACAAGGAATATGTTAACTACAGCGTTTGAATTTTTAAAATTGAAGTGTCGCCACCTGGCAGCCATTTTAGGCAGCTGAAAATAATTTCCAGCAATTAGTCTTGACCACTTTTGTTGCACTATTTTTCAACCGATAGCTCTAGGTTGTCGAGATAGAGCTGGCGTTCTTCATTGTTGACCCATCCGGTAAGACTTCAAAAAACATAAACCAACATTTTTGTAATTACAATACTTCCTCATTAATTGGCATGGAAGCAAAATCCGGCAAAAGACTTCTTTATAAGAGCTCTATACAGGGTGTTTCAGTTTATTGTTGCATAACTTTAAGATTCGATAGAACTTTTAAAATTAATGCATAAAGTCTATATAAACATGCGTCGAAAAATGCGTGGCTTCCGAAATACAGAGTGTTTAAATTTACTTTCTAAAATAGTTTTGTTTAAATATTTCGAACAATATTTGATGTATAACAGTGAAAATTGGCATACAAGGGTTTTTTGGTACGACACAACGAACCATGGACATAGTTTTACTGTAGCCGCTAGAGGGTGCTATGTACTGTACCTGTAGTGTATTAAAATGACCGAAAATTTTTCCTTAGTGCAATTTTTTGCTTTTTGAATAAAAAAACTGATTATTCGCACATTTCAAAATTAAAAAGCTCTCCTGTGAGTTTTCGTTATAGTTAGCCGTTTTTGAGATATTTCGATTTTTAGGGTTCGATACATTTCTAATTATTTATGGGAAAACAATATTTTTTTTACATTTTCGATTTGGGCATTATAAGTAATTAAGATGATCGTTTAGATTGTGTTTTTAAACACAGCAATAATTCCTAACTCCAAATAAACACAAAAAACAGAATATTAATTTGTTTAATCTTCCAATATCATTTTTAACAAATTAAATTAATTATTTACAACTAAAATGCTATTGGATAGTTAGGACAAACATACAAAATCTAAAGTAGTTGCTCGAAATGTAAACCCAATTGTTCAATACACAATTCACATCTACGAATGATCGAACGTGGTATAGCATTATTCAAATTTTTTCATCACATGCATTCCTGATTCTGTCTATTAGCATATCTCTTGTGGTTACGGGAATCTGGTACACTTTTTCTTTTAGAAATCCCCACACAAAGAAATCTAATGGATTTAGGTCAGGGGATCGTGGAGGCCAGGCGACTGGTCCTCCACGGCCGATCCATCTTTCTGGATAATTTTCGTCCAGCCAGTTTCTAACTATTCTCGAATAATGAGCTGGACAACCATCAAGCTGGAACCAGGCCAATCTTCTTAAATCTAACATAACATCATCCCACATATTATCATGTTCAGCCTTTAAAAATTCCAAGAAGGTCGCAGCATTTAACCTTGCAGGCAAAAGGTAGGGTCCAAATAGTCGATTACGGTAGATACCAATCCACACGTTCACACTAAATTCATGATGAAAATTTCTTTCCCGAACTGCATGCGGATTTTCATGCGACCAAATACATATGTTGATTATGAAAATTTACCACTCCACGTCTAGTGAAGCATGACTCATCGGTCCATAGAACGTTACTTAAAAACTCCCTATTATTATCAGTTCTATCAAGAATCCACTGACAAAATGTGATTCTTCGTTCCCCGTCCCCTGGCTGTAGTCCTTGCACAGGTTGCAAATGATAAGGACGTCTATGGTCATTTCTAAGAACACGGTGAACATGGCTTGCTGAAATTCCCAAGGCACCAGAAACTCTCCTAATATTTGTGGACGGATCTCTATCAAACTCACGCAGAATCATACGGGTAAATCTGCGCTGACGAACATTAATATTTTGATCCCTTTGGAGATTTCCAAAACCATTTTCAATTATTTGGCGATGCACTCTTACAAATACTGAGCGAGTTGGATGTCGTCTGTTTGGAAATCTTCGTGGGTATTCTCTGGCTGCTTCTGCTGCGTTTCCATTTACAAAGCCATACACAAAATGAATATGCGCTAACTCTAGATTGGAGAATAAAAATGACATTTTTATAAAACTTACAAAAAAACAGGTAAAAGAAACTAAATTTCGTGCATTCACAATAGCGAAAAACGTTTCAGGTTTCAACAGACAACAAAACTAACTGTCAACTGATTGACGTTTAACCTTATTCTGCTTTCAATTTCAAAAATATTTGCAGGCACAGCCTACTTCTAAAAATTATCGAGATACTGACTTTTTAACGTTATTTTATCATAAATAATTAAAAATGCATCGAACCTTAAGAATCGAAATATCTCAAAAACGGCTAAATATAACGAAAATTTACAAGAGAGCTTTTTTATGTTGAAAAGAGCGAAGAATCAGTTTTTTTATTCAAAAATCAAAAAATTGCACCAAGAAAAATTTTTAAGTCATTTTAATAAACTACAGTTACAGTAGAGAGCGCCCTCTAGCCAGTAAAACTATGCCCATGGGTCGTACCAAAAAACCCTTGTATACCAATTTTCACTGTTATACATCATATATTGTTTGAAATATTTAAAAAAACTATTTTATAAAGTAAATTTAAACACCCAGTATTTCGGAAGCCACGCATTTTTCGACCCATGTTTATATAGACTTTACGCATTAATTTTAAAAGTTCTATCGAATCTTAATGTTATGCAACAATAAACTGAAACACCCTGTATAATGCTTTACTTGAGTAAGGGCTCTGACTAAACAAGATGCATTCGTAAGTCCAACACCTCAAACCTGCGATCTGAAACGCTTCAATTAATATACATATGTATGTATGTAAGTGACATTGCTTGTACAGGAACAAAGAAGATACCAATTAACATTCAAAACCAAACCAACAACATACCAATTTTCGATTAATGTCGCTAGAGAAGATTAAAATCAGCCACATTGTTACAGTTTCTGTTGAATCATCCGAAAATAAAGGACGGTTCACATTTTGGGCGTGGACCGACCGTATAGTGACCATTTGCATTTTATGGTTTGGTTAAAATGCCGTTTGAATAAGTAATTTGATGTTTTAGTCATCCGTGGTTCGGAGTAAACCCAAAAGTTGCTCTTGACGAGCTTGTTGCAAGTCACTTTCTTACAAGGAAAGTGAAATAGTGGTTAGATGATAATCGTATATCGAAAGGAATAGTCATTGCCGTAGGTTCGATTTGATACAAAGTGAATGAACTCAGATCGTAGACAAGGTTGAGACCTCTGCATGTCAAACTATATAAAGCAAGCAAGTGTGTCACTGACGACACCACCGCAGACCAGTTTGTTACCCAGTGCACAGTCGGTAGAGCACATTATGCATCGCACTTTTATCGTTCAATTTCCCCGGGATCAGAAGCTGCTTAATGATAGAACGTCTTTGACTAATACCGCAGACGTCTCATTTACAACCCCCTACCCCCTACAACCCCCAACCTCCAAGTTTCAACCCCTACAAATTTTTTTCCAAAATTGATCAGGAGGATCTGAAAGGATAAAAAACGATGTTCAGGCGATTTTTGTTTTTTCGTGTTTTTGCTCCTAGCTCCGCACGCACTAGACTGATTTTCAAAAGCTATAAAGCTTTTTCATCGTTGGCATAGTAGTAACCTCGTGTGAAAACGGATAGACCATCAAACTGACAGATCGACAGACAGACCGACAAACAAACAGACCTACAAACAGACAGACGGAAGTGAGTGACATGTTTTCTTTGTGATGTAGGGGAGACCGGGGCTGGTTGTCACACTTTCCAGTAATTCTTTTTTTTATTCGATCTGAAGCGTTATGTGCACATATTTGGTGCATAACTAATCTGGTTTATCCTTTGGGAACACTATGTAAAATCGATAAGGCTGTACAATAATTCACAATATCAAATTAAAATGTTTCAAAATACAGAAACAAAAAATGTGACAATTTGCCCCTTGCTGAGGCTGGATATCACATTGCTTGGAGTTGGTTGTCACGTGTATTTTAGATCATTAATAAATTATGATATCATACTTTTCAACATATTTATTGTTACAAAAAATGCTTATTAAACACCAAATCTTTATGAGAAAGAAGTAGAAGAGTTTTTTTTACAATTAGTCACTGTCGCCGTTATGACATATGTAAAGTTCGCGTCCATCAGTGCACGCATCATGAGGCCAACCATTACACGATGAGCATTTCACCCATTCTTCATTTGGCGCGCTGTTTGAAAATGGTTCAAGACAAATCAAGCAAAAACATTCTTCTCCATCAGTTTCATTAACTGAACAGGACTTGCGTTTATTATTTTTTTTAGATTACTCCATTTTTTTTTCTGAATCAAAAACGTCTCTTTTCACTGTTTCCCTGTTCCTCTTTTTCTTGTTCCAGCTTTTATTTTTCTCTTTCTCTAATTCGTCTTTTGCTGGAGTGTCAGTGAGTATTGCACTCCCTCGTTTACGACGGGAAACTCGATTCATTTTCTTGCCGATGCCTTTGAATAAGGTCTTAAACTTTCTGGAAGTACTATACTCGTATTTCCCGTATGCAGCCTTACTAAACTACTACAACAGGGATGATCAAAACTAGTTTGATTAGCTGCTTTGCTCTCTCGTATATTATCTATTGCTTCCTGCGTGTCAATATTTATCAGACTTACAGTTTCATCTTCGTTCAAGATGGTTAGATTTGGCCCAACTTCCTTTTCGTTTAAGGTTTCCGGGTTTGATCCAGTTATTGCTTCGTTCAAGATACCCGGATCTGGCCTATCAGTGACAGAGCTCGCAAGAAAGTCTTCATCCGTGAAAATATCTCTGTTTGTAAGGAATCACACCCGACACCCGAAATCCAGACTGTATATTTTTGGGAGTAAATGCGAGCGGGTATGCAATAGAGACCACTGAAGGTATGTCGTATATAGTCATGGTCTTACCGGGATTATTTAAAACCCAAGCATCGCAGGAAGTATTTCCATATGTCTTAAAAGGGCCGAAAACAGCGCGGTCAAGAGGTTGAAGTTTATGTGAACAGTGAGGGTAAAAAGAGAGCATGACAATACCATTTTCTTTTGGCAAAATTCAGTCCTTCTATACTCAGATGTGATCCATGGTTATCTAGTAAAAGCAGGCACGGTCTTTCCACAGCACTTTTCACATGAAGGTGAAGAAAATCTAAGAAACTCCAAGAAATGTGACTCTTTCATCCCACCTGATGGGTTTGCAGAATCTTGCGAGCCAGGAGGAACCGAATTTAAAAAATGTGGTTTGAAATGTACCCGTGGAAAAATGAAAAAAGGAGGTATGGAATTTCCAATAGCTGATACTGTACTTGCTAAAGTAACAAGAGTTCCTCTTTCTGATGAAACTATCGAATCAACCTGTTTGAATCCTCTTCTGGCAACAACGCGGTCAGGTCTTTGGACAGTTGTAATCCCAGTTTCGTCCATGTTCCAGATATCGTGAGGCTCAAATTTATGTTTTTCCATAACTGAAGCTAAATTATCAAAAAATGCGTTGACGTTCGTTTTATTGAAACTACTGGCTCTTGCTAAACTAGTTGCTTCCGGTTTGCGAATAGACAGTACAGGATGACGCTTTAGAAATGCACTAAACCAGTCAGGACCAGCTATTTTATGGAGCTTCCAATTTTCAGGCATTTTCAAGGAATTAGCATTAGCAAATTCATATGCCAGTCCACGTACATACTTCCTTGGGCGATAATCCAAAATAAATATCAGATGCTTTGAGTACATATTCCACTAGATGATTTTCAAGTTCAGGCTTAAATACTAAATGATTTTTGATGTAGCCAACTGAATTTGAGGGCGCAACAAATCGATCATCAGACTCTGGAATTGCTAAAGTACGGTAATTTACATTGAAGTCAGCTGCCTCTTTTCTTATTGACGATCCTAATCTCACTAATCTAGCTGCTCTTAAAAGTACGTCAGGCGGCGCTTTGTCCATCTCAGTCTTCCTTTTGAAATTTCGAACCATGCTTATGTAACCTGAAAATATTAAAAAAAAACATTATGTACATATACCTACGTAAAATGATGTGCAAAGCTAATCGTCTAGTGTGGGGCCTGGTTTTCCCATGTGACAAGAGGCCCCAGCTAATTTGAGACAACCTGCCCCACTAGATAATTAATTTTTAGGGATAGATAGCGTCACTAAGTTAACAAATTCATAGTCAATACTTACGTTAAGTCGTATTCGGATTATTGAAGAGCAAAATAAATTCAACAGTTCTTTTTATTATCAAATGTAGAATTGAAAACACAAATTATGTGGCAAACGAAAATTTTACTCAGGTCAGGCGATTTGTTTATTTTTGTGTGTGCGACCTTAATTTACCAACGACAACTTTCGTACTGAATAAAAGTGTTCTGCGCGGACGCAGAAACGATGTGTAGCGCGCCAGGAAACTACATATTGCCCAGCTGCTGAGATTTAACAATTGTGACAACCAGCCCGGTATCCCCTACATATACATCTAAAAAACGTAGTATCTCAATTTCAAAAATTTTCGCGATTACCATACTTCCTCGCTAGTTTTGTCAAAGGAAGTAAGACAGAATGTTGATGTTAATAGTTGAAATAAGAAAATTGATTTATATCAATGCTTGAATAGTCATCGAGTCGATCTACTTGACGGATCCATGTACAAGCAGGAAATAAGGAAGTAAACATTATGTTTGGTATGCATGTTTTCCACTCATCATTGTCATTATCTATTCACATCCTATCGTCAGTTGGTATTGATTAAATTTTTATTGCAATATGCGAATATGTTTAAGGTTTTCGCACGCAGATCGAAAAGATAATTATATTTTTTTAATCGCATGGTATTGTCATTGCCAATGAACTTGGGAAGTGTATTTATTAACAATTATATTGTCATGTAGTGTCGGATGTTCTTTTGCGTATCATTTTGTGAGGATATCCTCCCAAAAATTGAGATCTTACGAGTAATTCGATTGTCCCTAGAGTGACATCTGCACTGATCTGGAAATGTCAACAAGAACTGAACACACTGGCGGAACAAAACAAAATTATACTGATTGAAATAACGCAGGAAATGAAAAGGCGGATTAGCTCGCTAGGAATTCACATCCTTACAATAAAAAGTACAATACTGTACATTCGAGAAATGAGGCAGAATAAGCTCTAGAGGATGCAGTGCCATCGGAACTTTGGTCAGACAGCTCCCGGAAAGGATAAAAAAATTCGATTATGCATAAGTTTCTCTTTCTCTTTTGTCAAAATTCACTTAACATGATGAGCTTTTCAAAATTATTGGGAACAAATATAAAAATTATGTGAAAAAACATTGCGTATATAAGACGCTAAAGCTTCTTTTGATGTGCTAACAGTTATTCCTTTGGATAAGTTATTCAACCGAGCAAACGTGGTCAGTTCAACAGTTTTTCTAAAAAATGTTTATTACCTGTAACGAGCTTTTTTGATTATTTTAGGTAACTAAACTATTTGGTTTAATTAGACTGAATTCGTTTAATTGACAAACAGTGCAATTTAAAAAATCTATTTTCTTGTCTTTTTTCGAACGAGACATTCAAAGACGCGAAATGCAGGTATGCTCAAAACTTCATGTTTCTACAATCTAGATTGATGGTTTCAAGTACTTCAACCATGTACACGTGCTGAGGAAGTAAAAAACGTCAACCTGACTCTTTCATGAAATTTAAGTTCTCATTCTCAATCCTACCTAAATTATTCATTTAATTGCCTTATCTCGTAAACTACCTATAAGTGAAGTATCGATCTTCGAACGTTCGAGCTGTTATCCACAATTTACCAAATTTTCCAAAAGATAAGTATTAATGTTCATTAAGAACTTTCAAAAGCAATTTCTAGACCCGGCTTTAGCGAAGACAATTTTTAGATCATAACAATCTTTTTTTTTTCATTTCATTCGCTAATTTTGTTAGTCTTATGTTGATTTTATTAATGTACCATTTTTTGCTGAAACTTGGCATTTTTGTAAAAATTGCAGCCCCAGCCAATTCCCGAATTTAATATCACGTTCATAACATGAAACTTCTCAAACTACAACTCTCCCCGCTTGTGTTGCTTTCATTTATTATTACTGCCACTGACTCCAAAAAATAGAAATCTTACATGTCAGAGAAAATTCAGCAACTGTATCTACGCACACATTAGACGTTTCCCAATAAACGTTTTCTTTGTGTCATGCCTATTGGAACGTATAAAAGCACACATTTTTTATCAATCTTCCTGACAGTGATATTAAGATACTTTTCTCAATGACCGTTGCATTACAATAACAGGACATTAATGCATATTTCTCTGTCAAGTCGTTGACGCTTTTTTTTGTTGATTTACGCCAACGTCCTTTGCGAAAGAACATATGATTTTTTTTTGGAATGTCATACTGCAAGAGTTCTTGTGGATACCACATCCTTGAATTTCACTTCAACTAGCATTATACAGTGCTGGCCAAAGTCATTTGACCATTTAGAGTTGCATAAGTAAGTACGGAAGAGAGAAGCTATACTATAACTATCTAAAACTCTAATGACTCATCGATGTTCACGTGAACATCACTTAACTATCAGTAGTCGGCTGTTCATAGGCGGGGTATGAATGTTTAACATGGGTGAACTAGATTTGTCAGATGCTTAATAAAGAGTGGTTTGAAATATATTGTAAGTCAAAAATTTGGGAATTAGCTTTATTCATCGTCGCTTCCACTTACATCTGACAGTAATAAACTGTCGCTATCCTTTCCTCGTTGAAATTGACTATAACTGGCTCTATGATGGTGTCGATGTGGTGGTCAAGCTGCCACATTTTTGTTTCTTCCTTCACAACATGACGGATAGCATTCTGCCAAGCTTCGGGCGTTACTAGCTGTATGGAAGTCTCAAGTAAAACCTTAACGTCTGGTAATTTGAAGGTTGTGTTATGGCGCGCAATATAACCCTTCACTTGAGCCCAGATGAGCTCTATTGGGTTCAGTTCACAGTGGTAGGGCGGTAACCGCAGCACAGTGACACCACATTGACGGGCCATCTCATCAGTCACGTAACTAATGTTCGCAGGTTTGTGCTGTTTAATTTTTTCATACAATTCCGCTTTCACACATGAATTGTCAAACGGGATTCCTTTTTCGCGCAACCATTGCTGCATGTCACTTTTTCGAGATCCCATAGTCGGTACACGTTCGGCTCGACGACTATGGTAGGAAGCATTATCCATGACGATCACAGAGTTGGGCTCAACTCGCTGAAGCACCCCTTGAAACCAGCTCTCGAAGCAGCTGGCATTCTTTTCGTCATGGTAATCACCTCCTTTCTTAGAGACGAAAATCAAGTCACACTCTTCTAAAAAGCCACTATCGCTTCCAATATGAGTTACGATCAATCTTTGACCTTTCCCTGACGGTCCACGAAGACCTGTTGACAAACCTTCAATGCTTGCTTGTCGGTTACTCACTACGTTTTTGTCTATCCAGGTTTTTTTAACTGTGTGACCAGCATTTACTCATGTCTCGTCCAAATAATAGATTTTTCTGCTTTGTCGCCTATATTCAATCATTTCGCGTAGGTATTTTCGACGCCAGGCGACTATTTCAGGTCTCTCTATCAATACTGACTTCCGATTACGCGTTTCGTAACGAAAATTAATTTCGTGCAGGGATTTCCTCATTACCTCGACGCTCATTTGGGGTATAATTTCATTTTCCTTGATCGCTGCATGTACAGCCTTGAGGGTTGGTATCTCATTCCTAAAGTAGAATGAATGTACGGTTCGCCTTAACGCCATTTTGCTATCGTCATCCAATTTAACGGCCTTTCGTCCCTACAAATTAAACTTTGGATCAGTAGTAGCTCCAGTTTTCTTCTTTTCATGCACCACCCTGCGAATGGTCCACTCTGGACTTTCACAACACGCGAGTGCATCTCCCTGCGACATAGTTCTCTTCAGATAATTGAACACGTTGAGCGCGATTTCTTTCGCGTCCCTCTTCAGTGCTTTACGAAGCCGTCTACTTGTTCCCTGGCTTTCAGTACTTCCACTCGTGCCATTTGTACTCTCCATGGTTAAGTATAACCAAAACAGTAACCACAGAAACCACAACAATAACAATCACACAACAATTCTTATAAAAACACACAATATGCGATCGCTCAACGAAACACGTTCCAATGCGTTGCCGACGCCTATGAGTCTGCCGATCGAGGCGCGTCATTGATTTTATTGGTTCTACCGGCAGAGAACAATCAGCCATTATTTCCATCTCTGCCTGTGCTGTTGACCACTGCAAAGCCACAGAAACGACATATGTCGTACGCTATACGGCTGTACTGGAAGGAAGCCGGGATCGAGCTCTGATCACGTGTTGATCACGCGTATGAGTCATTACAGTTTTAAATAGTTGTAGTATAGAGAAGCGTGTTGGAAAGAGTGCACCATATACGCGTTGCCGTTACGTTGCTTGGCAACGAATATGTGGAAGGGCGCGGAGCGCGGTTGTAAGGCCTCCCAAACGGTCGTTGCCAGGCAACGTGGTGACGACGCTTATGCGACCTACTCGTTCAAACAGGTTTCTCTCGCTTTTCTCTCTCGAAAAAAGTAAAGTGAAGTTTATTTACCAAAAATAACGACAATATTGTTAAATGAATATAAAAGCGTACATACAGGTACAAATTACAAACTCATTAATCTGGTATGGTTATTATAGATATGGAAATAGCGCATTTTTTAAATTTCCAGTCCGTTACTAATTTTAGTAAAATAACAGTCCTTTAGGTGTTGCACTATAAAATAGCTCACACACTTAAAAACCGACTAAAATCGGTTCATAATATTAATCATAAAATCGGTAAGGTAACACATAATCGGTAATTTAAATGTATATACAGGGTGACTTTGAAGTTGAGTCATTAATTTTCAGATAATGATTGTAGAAGGAAGATAAACCAAAATATGTGTGTAAAAATAAAAAAAAATAAATTTATTATTCATATTATTAAATACCCTGTATATATATATATAGACCTATACAATTATCACAGGTATTATATTATGTATGTTTGCCTAGGAGTGCTTGGGAGTTTTAATTGTATTATGGCAATGCTTCATGTATTATTATTTTAAGTATCCACTTCCAATTTATTGAGGTATACATGTACTTGCCAGGCCATCGCATGCAAGAACGTCATAAGTGAGATGAGATTAAACCAAAGCAAAATATAAAGATATCAGAATGTCTGGGCTATACATAGAAAAGTACAATTTGGATTTTGGGACTAAGCTCCGTATTCTTTTAACCACCTGGCTGACATGTTCTGACCATCTAAGATAGCTGTCTAGTACAACACCTAAGTACTTTGAGATGCTATCGTATAATTATTGATGTAAAGCCTTTGATATTGTGGAATATGGGATTAATAAGAAGTTAACGTTAAAAAATATATTTTGTTTCAATTTACTGAGAGCTTCTTGCCATTAAAAGGATTCAACAATTTTCTTAAAATCTGTTTCTGCTAAAACTTTTAGATTGTGCCAGGAATTATTACCGTGTCATTCGCAGTTCTCATCTCGAACAGATTATTAACTTGAAGCAAGAATAATAACGGTCCCAGCACCGAGCCCCGCGGCACGCCATAGCTTGTGCCCAAAGATCTACTTTTCGTGCCTCCTATTGTGACATACTGCTTTCGGCCTCTGAAATCAAGACGTTTCAACGTACCTAGCAAATTTTGAAACAAAAGGTGTCGAATACCTTGGACAAATCCACACATATTCAAAGAGTTGAAGTTGATGTATGACAGCCGCATTTATTTGTGACAGAAGATAAGAAACTGCATCCTGAGTTGATCTGCACTTTCGAAAACCATACTGTTTTTCTGACATACGAAAAACTAAAAGGAGAGACGACTTTGGAGAATAGTGTATACTAACGTAAAGGGCCAATTGGATAAGAACTGCCAATTCTGATGTTTTTTTTTCATCAAGCTTATTCTGAAATGCTATCGAGTAGGTTGCTCATGTTAGCCAATGACAACCAAGTATTTGCCAAATTAGATAAACGTGACAACTGCTCCATTACTTTACTGTTACATTTGAACCTTTCGAGATTGAAGAGACGAAAAGCTTGTAACACAAAACAACGCTTAACTGGCACTTGCTACTTGGAAATCGGAATTTAAATACAATGGTCTGCTTTCAATCAAAATTTCATCCGAACTGTAAAGTGCAGATATGTCAGAAGAGATGAAACGCATGTATCAGTTCATTAAACCAAGCACAAAATACAGAGCCGGCTCAAAGTATTGCGATAAAGCTGCAATTGATTAGGAAGTTTAAAGCGCAAGATTAAATGAGCAGAAATCTAATGGTATAGATATAGAGGCCATGGCCACACAACCCACGTTAACGGATTCGTTTACTTATAGGTAATTGGTTTAAAATTTACCTCACTGAGTCATGAGACTTATTGTGTACCACCATCTATTATATGGACTATGCAGAGTCCTTCATTATTTTCCCTTTTGATTTACAATGTATTCAACCACTTGCAGCGGTCAATAATTGGGACCATTATTGCTAAATGGTAATTCATGTCGGCAAAAAAGGCACACCGTCAAAAACTGAGCATCCGATTCACCTCAGAAACGCGTTTTTGATCGAGAGTGCAGGTGTAGTTACACAAGGAATTCTGAAAAACTGAAATGAAGTCACATATGCAACTCTACAAAAGTAGATACACATGCCCATACATCGCAATACGGGTGTCACCTGAGGAAACGAAGATGGAGAGGGAAAAAATGTCACACGTCATTGCTCCTGGTGTGGACCTCGTGTGTCATCTATTTCCCGCTCCACTTTCGTTTCCTCAGGTTGCACTAGTATCCGGATGTGTGGGAATGTGTATCTTTTGTAGTTACATATGTGCATTCATTTCGGGCCTGATGAAGCCAACCAGCAGAAATACGTGGCTTCCGAAATACAGGGTGTTTAAATTTTCTTTCTAAAATAGTTTTTTTAAATATTTCGAACAATATTTGATGTGTAACAGTGAAAATTGGCATACAAGGGTTTTTTGGTATGACAAAACGAACCATAGTTTTACTGTAGCCGCTAGAGGGCGCTCTCTACTGTACCTGTAATGTATTAAAATGACCGAAAAATTTTTCTTAGTGCAATTTTTTGCTTTTTGAATAAAAAAACTGATTCTTCGCACTTTTCAACATAAAAAAGCTCTCTTGTGAGTTTTCGTTATAGTTAGCCGTTTTTGAGATATTTCGATTTTTAAGGTTCGATGCATTTTTAATTATTTATGGGAAAATAATATTTTTTTTACATTTTCGATTTGGGCATTACAAGTAATTAAGATGATCGTTTAGATTGTGTTTTTAAACACAGCAATGATTCCTAACTCCAAATAAAAACAAAAAAAACAGAATATTAATTTGTTTAATTTTCCAATATTATTTCTAACAAATTAAATTAATTATTTACAACTAAAATGCTATTGGATAGTTAGGATAAACATACAAAATCTAAAGTAGTTGCTCGAAATGTAAACCCAATTGTTCAATACACAATTCACATCTAGGAATGATCGAACGTGGTATAGCATTATTCAAATAAGGCCTTATTTCATCACATGCATTCCTGATTCTGTCTATTAGCATATATCTTGTGGTTACGGGAGTCTGGTACACTTTTTCTTTTAGAAATCCCCACACAAACAAATCTAATGGATTTAGGTCAGGGCATCGTGGAGGCCAAGGGACTGGTCCTCCACGGCCGATCCATCTTTCTGGATAATTTTCGTCCAGCCAGTTTCTAACTATTCTCGAATAATGAGCTGGACAACCATCAAGCTGGAACCAGGCCAATCTTCTTAAATCTAACATAACATCATCCCACATATTTGTATGTTCAGCCTTTAAAAATTCCAAGAAGGTCGCAGCATTTAACCTTGCAGGCAAAAGGTAGGGTCCAAATAGTCGATTACGGTAGATACCAATCCACACGTTCACACTAAATTCATGCTGAAAATTTCTTTCTTGAACTGCATGCGGATTTTCATGCGACCAAATATGTTGATTATGAAAATTTACCACTCCACGTCTAGTGAAGCATGACTCATCGACCCATAAAACGTTACTTAAAAGCTCCCTATTATTATCAGTTCTATCAAGAATCCACTGACAAAATGTGATTCTTCGTTCTCCGTCCCCTGGCTGTAGTCCTTGCACAGGTTGCAAATGGTAAGGACGTCTATTGTCATTTCTAAGAACAGGGTGAACATGGCTTGCTGAAATTTCCAAGGCACCAGAAACTCTCCCTAACACTTGTGGTTGGATCTCTATCAAACTCACGCAGAATCATACGGGTAAATCTGCGCTGACGAACATTTATGTTTTGATCCCTTTGAAGATTTCCAAAACCATTTTCAATTATTTGGCGATGCACTGTTACAAATACTGAGCGAGTTGGATGTCGTCTGTTTGGAAGTCTTCGTGCGTATTCTCTGGCTGCTTCTGCTGCGTTTCCATTTACAAAGCCATACAGAAAATGAATATCCGCTAACTCTTGATTGGAGAATAAAAATGGCAGTTTTATAAAACTTACAAAAAAAACAGGTAAAAGAAACTAAATTTCGTGCATTCACAATTGCAAAAAAGCGTTTCAGGTGTCAACAGACAACAAAACTAACTGTCACTTAATTGACGTATAACTTTATTCTGCTTTCAATTTCAAAAATATTTGCAGGCACAGCCTACTTCTAAAAATTATCGAGATACTGACTTTTAACGTTATTTTATCATAAATAATTAAAAATGTATCGAACCTTAGAAATCGAAATATATCAAAAACGGCTATTTATAACGAAAATTCACAAGAGAGCTTTTTTATGTTGAAAAGTGCGAAGAATCAGTTTTTTTATTCAAAAAGCAAAAAATTGCACTAAGAAAAAATGTTCGGTCATTTCAATACACTACAAGTACAGTAGAGAGCGCCCTCTAGCGGCTACAGTAAAACTATGCCCATGGTTCGTTTTATCGTACCAAGAAACCCTTGTATACCAATTTTCACTGTTATACATCAAATATTGTTCGAAATATTTAAAAAAAACTATTTTAGAAAGTAAATTTAAACACCCTGTATTTCGGAAGCCACGCATTTTTCGACCCATGTTTATATGTATAGACTTTATGCATTAATTTTAAAAGTTCTAACGAATCTCAAAGTTATGCAACAATAAACTGAAACACCCTGTATATATATACATATTTTTGCTGTATATAAAGATACTTTGTAATATAATCACAATAAAATTTGTTGAGCGAGTCATTAATCGCCCAATAAGCTTATCATATAGCTACGCGTATATGAAACTCCCAATGGCCGATATGTCAGTAAAGAAGCTAAGTGTAATGTGTTAGTTCGAAAATATTCTTCATTTTGCCTACACAGTACATAAGATAGTTTAGTTACAATAAAGTAGAATCATGTAACAGAATGGTTGTATAGATGACAAAAGTTGAATCTTGCACTAACGTAAAGGTTTTTTAGCGGATGCTTTATACAAGTTTCTCGCCCTGCGTGCCTTAGTTGATCCGACCCTGAAAGAGGTGCACAACCTCAGGAGAAGATTAAGCCCCTCCCGTAACAATTGAAACGAATAACCGTATCAAGGAAGAAAGTAGACAAATTGCTGTATCGGGATTAGCATACATTTGTCATACAATTGATTTGTAGAGATTTTATCACCATATTTGGGGTGTTGCCTAACAGTATTACGAGTACGGTACGTGTACAGAACACGTCGAGTTTTTTGACACGACGAATGTCAACGTCCACAGCTGTGCTTCGCAATGTGCAGTGGGTAGATGGATGTGATTTGAGATTCGGAAGTGTTTATGGATAACGGTAAATATTATCGGGATAAGTAAAGCAATTGTTTTAAGGTTCAATGTATTGTGACCTGCATATACTACAAAGCTCTGAAAGCTTTTTGTCAAGCGCTTTTACCCGCGGAACGCGTAGGCGGTGTTACTTATAAAGTAACCAAGCCCCAGCATGCAAGTTGGCTGCCAATCCATTAATCTTATCAAAGATACATAATGTGATCTGAAGTTTATAGCATTGCTTAAAAACAATTATCAACACATAAAAAATTTAATTAACTATGTGACAACAAACAAGTTTGATCAGCTTGCCTGTACTTAGATTTCTAAAACAGCTTACTTGAAACTAGTTCAATTAAGCCAAAACGTTAAGATTTTAAACCATTTACTTAGATTGGGTACACCAGTTTATTTGAAACGTATATACAGGGTGGCGCATCGAAAACGAAACAGACGCATTTACTGGCAGCTCAGTTTTTTTTTAAAAGCGCTCAGACTCGTCGATCTTGTTTTCGAGGGGGAGACAAGTTTGGCAAAAAATCACTTTAGCACGTGCAGCCCCCTAAGCGGGGGTGACACCACCCCCAAAATCCCATTATAATGATATAAAATTAATGTACTTCAGTTCAGTAGTTTTGAAGATTTATTGATTTAAAGCTTAAACAAAACTAATACATCATCATTAGTGGAGATCAATACATTTCGCAGCAAAGTAATTTAAAAATGAAGAATGAACTGACCCGTTAGGCAAGTAAAAGTTGAAAATGGCCACCATGACTCTCCTTGCAATAATAAAGATTTTGCTCAAAACGTTGCAGCACATTTTGCAATATTTGAGGAGTAATTTAAATGCACTCATTCACAATTCTTTGTCGCAGGTCTTCTAATGATGTTGGCTGAGTAGCATAGATTTTGCTTCTTAAATGACCCCACATAACGAAATCCAAAGGTGATAAATCTGGCAATCTTGGGGGCCATTCAATGGCACCTCTTCTACCAATGCATCGATCTGGATACATCTGATCTAAATATTGTCGGACACGTAATGCGTAATGTGGTGGGGCACCATCCTGTTGGAACATCAACCTATTCGCAATGTACCGCCTATCATTCTGATTTTCAATTATGGCTGTTAATGCAGGATCTATGGCGTCTTCCAATAGTTCCAAAAACATTTCATCGGTCAAATTTCCAGGTAAGAAAAAAGGAGCAACTAAATGATCGCCAAAAATACCAGCCCAAACATTTAATTTTTGTGGCTGCTGTGTATGAACCTCATGATACATTCTGGGATTAGAATCGGACCAATATCGGCAGTTATGACGATTTAATACGCCATTTAAGAAAACGGAACATTCGTCGGAAAAGCAAGTATATAATTCGTTCACTCATATCTTCACAAAATTGTAATCGCCGATCAAAATCGTCTTCATTAAGTTCTTGTACCAGGTGAGTTTTATACGGATGAAAACTATGGGCCTTTAGAATCCGTTGGACAGTACGTCGACTAACACCACACACAGTCACCAATTTGCGGGTACTTAACGTAGCATCTACAAAAACTTGTCCTAAAGCCCCCACTTCTATTGCTTCGTTCCTTATGGGATTTTCAATGTTGCGTATTTCGATAATTTCAACTCTTTCTGTGGTTAATTTCTGTAATAAAGCGTTACAAGTTATTTTAGCAACAAAGTTTGGTCAAATCAATCGCAAACTATGTACTAAATTCCTATTTAAAATAAGTACGAGATATTTCCTTATCTTTCTTCAAGAAATAACTTTTTTGCCACAAAAAAAGCTCCAGTAGCTATTTTCAACAACAATATGATAAACAAACCATGGGCGTAGTGAAGAAAAGCATTTACTTATTAAGTAAATTATTGTAGTCAAATTTCTTCTGAAAGTAGTACAAACTAATCTGATGTACCTATTAAAGTCTACTTTAAGCCTTAAAACAATAAATCTTCAAAACTACTGAACTGAAGCTCATGTATTTTACATCATTATAAAGGGAATTGAAATACCTTTAAAGTCAAATATCATAAGTTAAAAAGTAGACTACTAAATTAGTATTCACTGTAAATACCTCAAAATATCGGAGAAAAGCCAGAAATATTTGAAACCAGAGGTGTTCAAGTTAAGAGCAGGAAGAGGTACGTCCGTGGACCTGTTGGCGATAGTTTCCAGAGCCGTGGGAGTAATCTTCAGCCATTTTACCATATATTCCATTTTGTCATTTGGACATTTCGTCAATAGTGTCAAATCAAATTAAGAAACTAGTCTACAGAGTGTATAGGGTAATCCGGAAATAGCCGCTGGAATAAGGGAACATGAGTCAGACTGTACGAAAGAAGAATAAAAACATGAAAGATCCTGAAGATGGGGATAATGTAGAAAAATACAGTGATAACAACGAAGAACTGTCGGACGGAAAAGAACGATGGTCTTGTAAACAGGGACGAGTTACCCGAAGCGGATCCACCTCTTCCACATGCGGTGCTCGTTCAGAAACCACTGCTCCTTTACAACCAGATCAGTCTACCCCTACCGACACTTTCACCCTTATACTTAACCAATTATCAACTATGGCCAGTGACATAAAGGATATTAAGAACTCTCAATCTCAACTCAGAACTGATGTTGCTTATTGTAGAAACTTGCTACAGCAACATTCGGACTCGATCTCTCGGCATGATGACTTAATAGCGGCCTGCGAAACCAACATACAAAATATCCAGGTTACTCAAACAGAGCTGTCTTCTAACATTGCTAATATTGAATCGAGACTTGCAAGATCTATGGAGACGATGCACTCAGGCAACGGCGCTTCTTCTACCCCTATTGCCCCAAGCTCCCAAGCTGAGACAATGGAGTTATTTAGACGTTCCCACAATATCACTCTGAGGGGCATAGCTGAAGGTAACGATGACATAAACATAGTATCAGAGATAATTAGGCATATTGAACCAACTGCCGAAAATCACCGACTCAGCATCACTCGCCTTGGCAGAACAACTTCAAGCAATCGTTTAATTAGAGTTGTGTTTTCCTCACCTATTATCGTCAGCAATATTTTGCGGAAGAAAAACTCCATCCTTAGCCACCTCACGCTTCGTCACGTAAAAATCTCTGACGACAAAACCAGAGGTCAAATGCAAGAACTACAACACCTTCGCGAAGAGCTTAGACGTCGTCAAACAACAGGCGAAAGTAATATTACTATAAAATACGTTCGTGGTAAACCTTCTATAGTACACACAGCTACCCAGGAGATCACACCTTCAAAAAACTGATAAATTCTGTGGCAAACTGGATGGTTTGTTACACTAATATACAATCTCTCTTTTCTAAGCTACTTGAACTCCAAGCATTTGTTCGAGACAATAATCCAACGTTCGTTTGTCTTACTGAAACATGGCTCCATTCCAACGTGTCCGACTCTTCCATCAATTTGCCTGGATACTATTTATACAGAATGGATTCACCACGCACTCCTGGTTTTGGTGGAGTATGCATTTATGTTCGCACGGAAATCGCGTCGGCTTTCTCGGTATCTCCCTCTTTCAGTCCTTTCGATGGCATTGACAATCTATTTTTGGAATTGAGGTGCCCAAATTTCAGCTTCACGATAGGCTGCATATATCGGCCACGGCCCTGTTTGGGAGACACACACCTGTGCAGTCTCATTTCAGATCTCTTAAATAAAAACACCAACCTTTTCATAGCTGGTGACTTCAATCTACGTGACATTAGCTGGCCTATGTCAACCATTCCTGAATGCAATTCTTCTTCTGCTGCTTACATCGATTTGCTGCGCAACTCTAGCATATCTCAACTTGTTGATCGTCCAACGAGATTCAGGGAAGGACAGACGCCTAGGGCTCTGGATTTGATATTCGTTAACGACGCAGACTTTGTTTCTAATTTAGATTATTTGCCACCTTTTGGCAAGTCTGACCATTGTTCACTTTTATCTTCTCTCCAGTACAATATAAATAGTCGTTCTACAACCGATAAGTTTAAAACCATCAAAATTGTAAACCACGATGCTCTTAACCAAGCCCTGTCTGAAGTCAACTGGCCTGCTTTGCTTAACAACCGTAGCACCCAAGATATGTGGGACACTTTCGCTCAACGAGTCCTAAGCGAAACGGCTGACAATACTGTTGAAAAGAAGGTATACTGTGACCCCTCAAAGCCCTGGATCAACTCTAACATATCGAGGATGCTTCGTCACAAGAGATCTTTGTGGCAACGGTTTAGGAGGAGTGGCCATTCACAAGATTACGTGTCTCATCGATCCTTTTCTAACCTCCTATCTAGAACGTTACATAATGCCAAACATGCTTATGAACGAAAACTCGTTACCTCCAAAAATAAGAAGAAGCTGTTTCGGTATCTAAGAACAAACCTGAATTCCAAAGTTTCATCACCTCAGATCCGCGACGCTGACGGTCATCTCCACATGGATGCCACCGAATCTGCCAACTTACTGGCAGAGTCCTTTAGTGATGACTTCGTCGATGAGCCTAATGGAGACCTTCTACCGACCACTATCTGCCATAGGTGTCCCAACAGCCTTTGCGAAGTTGAGTTCCTGCCTGAAGATGTATTAATGCAGCTGCGAAATCTGAAGACCTCTTCCTCCCCTGGTAAAGATGGGATGACGGCTGCTGTACTTAAAAACTGCGCTTCAGCACTGGCCCTACCATTAAGCTTGATATTCACATCGTCTTTTAGATCTCATACCCTACCCTCATGCTGGCTTAGTGCTTCTGTTACCCCTGTATTCAAAAGGGCGACAAATCCTCCGCTAAAAATTATCGACCAATAAGTCTCGTTCCTATCGCCGCCAAAATAGCTGAAAGAATCATATTAGATAAGTTCCAGTCATTTGCTTTCGAAAATGACCTTATCCCTAAGAATCAGCATGGATTTCTCCCTGGTCGATCAATAATGACCAACCTTCTCCACTCTCTCAACGATTGGACTCAGTATCTGGACACAAAGACTCCTGTTGATATAACCTACTTAGATTTTTCTAGGGCTTTCGACCGCGTACCACATAGCAGGCTTCTGTTTAAGTTGGAATGTATGGGAATAAGAGGCGAGTTGTTACTGTGGATTAAGGCTTTTCTCACCGGGAGGACTTTCTCTGTGCGCGTCAGTGATAGCCAGTCTCACCTTCATCATGTAGCAAGTGGAGTTCCTCAAGGCTCTGTCTTGGGGCCAGTGCTGTTCCTTCTGTATACAAGTGACCTGCCCGCATTGATTTCCTCCACATGTTCAGCTTATGCCGACGACACCAAGATTTACAATACTGTCGTAAATTCTGCTATGCTTCAACGAGATCTTGATATTGTTTGTCAATGGTCAGTCAGTTGGCTTTTACCCTTAAATCTAACTAAGTGTTGTGTCCTTCACCTCGGGAAGACAAATCCGCGATTTACATACAAGATCTCTGACCACAACATCGAAGCAGTTTAGCAGTTAGCAGACTTAGAGTTTGCTAGATAACAGAGAACTGAACCTTACCCGCCTAGCAGCATGAACGATTGTATGTTTAGTAATCCAATACCTATTTATTCATTGTGTTATACTTGAAGTAAAACAAAACACCAAACAAATCTGAATTAAATCGATCACACTAAGAAAACGAATGTGGAAATGCAGTAAATACACGATGCAAATGCCTTATTTATATACATACTTACACATTTCGGTCGGATTGAGCGTCAAACAGCTCATGTCAAATTCCATTGAGCTATTTGGCCCGTGAAATAGGTATGTCAATATTAGTTTGTGCTATTTCAGACTATAATATGTCTCCATACAACATTTCACACCAGCCGTTCAGCCATTTTCGCGTGATTGTGTAACAAATATCCACATTTTCTCATTTTATAACATTTAGTATGAGTATCATAAGAATATACAAGGATAAGGATTGTTATATACCCAAGATCCCGAACCTCAAAGTCTTACCCCTAAATATTTTTTTTAAAATAACCGGGCGTGTAAAACGTCATGAGATGAAGGGATTTTATTTTTCCGATTTTCTCTACTTAAAAAAGAACAGAACTATAAAGAACTCCATTCAAAGTGGATTAATATTGCTACTTATTTGTGAACTTGAGGTATCATATTTATCTCCTTTAGCAAAAAATGAATTGACGATTCTAGGAGTAAGAGGCATTCAGTGTCATTTTTACGTTTAAACATAGTGTTAATGCCTCAATATTACCATCGCAAACTTCAGCGTGTTAACATGACTCGTTCAAAAATAAGTAGGTAACGACCTTTCTGAAAAGCACTGTATGATGACGATTGAAATCTTCGCTCAAAATTAGAGAAATTGAGATGCTTAAGATAAGTATTTCTAATAAAACTAATTTTGAAGTTGATCAATATTGAGTCAACAAAAGGTGACAGGTAATCGAACCCTTCAATTTAAGGATTACTTGGTAGAACCCTTGAAAGTCTGTGGTCTATTGAAAAATATATATCATTGCAGACGCTAGAGGATTTGAAATCATTACTTAGTCTTATACCCAAAGATTCCAAGAAGATCTGCAGGGATCTATAGCTGGCGATGCAAGAATGGCGGAAGATATTTGTATAAACAGGTTCAATAGTCAACCAGATTTTGAACTTGAGCATAAATAATATAAAATTTTCAGTTCATGTTCTTGATTTTGAACTTGAGTATAAATAATATAAAATTTTCAGTTCATGTTCTTGATTTCTTTCTTAAATTTGTGGCTAATTTTTGTTTCATTTATTTTTTTAATGAGTACATAATTGAGCTTAATACAAATTTGACACTTTAGCTATTATATGTTTGGTTTTAGAAACGTCTTAACTTTGGCGTATTTCTTTATTTTTAAATGAATATGATGCTATTTACTAGAATATAAACAAGATAATGTTTGTAATGTTTTCTTAATTTTGCCTAATATAACCAAGTAAAATTTTTGTGTTGTGGTCATTCGATAAAAGCAAAAATAAGAATTTTTTTTGGAAGCATTACTTGATCAAGCGCCATTTTAATTCATTTGGTTTCAGGTATGACAGATTCTGAAAAAATGTTCGCATGCCTAAATTTGTACTATTACTTTCACGGAACAAAAAATAGTCGATTTTTAACGAACAGGCTAGTTGAGACTTTTTTAAGTAGGCCTTAAATAGTTAAAATTTGTTCTATTAAACAAAAAAAAATATTACTATATTTTTCAGACCTAAAAGACCGTAACTAACCTAAAAATATATTTTTTTAGACAGGCGAAAATGCTGTTCGCCATGTTTGGCCCATATTAATTTGTTATGACGTAATATCATTATTAGTAAACAGCGGCTGACAACTTTTCAAATCTTGAGCATTGCTTCTACTAATTCACATGAAAACTATAGCAATTATCGTTATTGTATTCTCCGAGAATACATCAAACACATCAATAAAGGGTCCATGAAAGTTGTGGATTAGAAGTGCCCATGGAAATAAATATACGCAACACTATGTAGTACTTGGAGCATACCTTATATTTCGGACACATTTTACAGATTTTATCGTCTCGTTTAAGTTGGACGTAACCTACGGCATCATCACGGTACGATTCACTTGCAGACGTGTAAGAAGAAATACAGTATTTGATAAAATTATTCAGAGATTATGACGCATAATTTGAAAAAAAGATTATGTAAGTGTATAACCTAGTCTTTCTGTTTATATCTATCATCAGATGCACTTTACTTACATAGAAGTCTTGATGTTCCTCAGCTCTGTAGATCAGAAATCTGGGTAAAGCAAAAAAAATTCTTGATCGTCACTGTGTTTATTTTGGAAAAATTAGTGCTTTCTGCTTTTACGAATCCATGATTTGTTTCCAATAAAACGAGAAACTTTTTACGTTGATTACACGTTTTTTAGGAATATCTAAACAAGGTAACTTTAGTCCACGAGTGACATACGGATGACGTTTCTTTGTTTACAATTTGTATGGCGTCGGTCCATAGCCGATAGTGTTTTCACCGTTTCGCATTGAAAATGAAAAATATACTTTTTTACATTGGACCTATACAGGGTGGCCCATCCATGTGTGGACGGAATATTACTCATAAACAAATACATTTTTGGAAAATCTATTTATGACATGTTATACATGACATTTGAGGGCACATTTCTAAAATATTGGCTATTATTTTGACTTACATATCCAAGTTGTGATTTTATTGCATATTTGGATAAACCAATTCAAACGAAGAAGACTGACATAACATACTATGGGGTTTTGGTAATTAACTACTGATATGTAAGGTGTTTTGTCCAGAAAAGCCGCCAAATTCGGCAACCCCTCAATCCGCCATTTTGAAATTTGGAGTGCTGAATTTTGTATAAAAAAAACTTAACACACCTCAGCTTTGATCTTATTTGTTACTTTTTCGGATTTTCATTTTTGCTCCTACAGGGTGGTCAAAAACTCGAATTGTACTTTTTCTAAAAAATTTCAAATGCATCACATTGTATATTTGCGCAAGTTTGGATTCTATTTTGTATAAGCGTTTTTTGGTATGAGGTTTGATTCAGATAAAATCACTAGATTTTGAGTTATTAAGCTTTTAATAGAACAACACACCAATATTAAGGAAAAAAATCACATCATCCATGGAAACAAAAGATAAACAGTGGGCTAGTTCCAGATTGCCACTAAGAGTTCAGATTTGACGTAAAAACTAAGAAGAATCAGAACAGTATATATCAGCTTCAAGCGTAATAGAGAAAACAACTATAACAACAACATAAACAAACAACTTTTACTACTCAAAAATATCTCCACCATGTTGAATACACAACCGTAGTCTTTGGACAAATGACCATTTCACATCCTTCAGCATGTGTTCCCTTATGTTCAGAAAAGTATCCTTAATCCTTTCCTTCATATTTTCCGGGGTAGATGGTGGACATCTATAAACCTCTTGCTTGGCCTAGCCCCATTGAAAGAAGTCCATCGGTGTCATATCTGGTGATCTAGGAGGTCAAGACTATAGGCCCATCACGACCGATCCAACGATTCGTACACCAGTTGTCCTAATAGTTACGCACACGATTATGATGTTGCGTAGGAGTGCCGTCATGTTGGAAGTACATATGCATTCGAGTTTGCAGGTTGACATCCTCCAAAAGCAAAGGCAAATGCTCGATCAAAAAATTCAAGTATTCTGTACCTGTTAACCTGTTGTCGAAAAAGAAAGGCCCGATAACTTGTCTGCCAATAACTCCTCCCCAAACATTCAAGCTCCATTTATTTTGGAAATCTATTTGCCTAACCCAGTAAGGGTTTTCCGTCGCTTAATAGTGCATGTTATGCCTGTTGGCAACACTTATGCTGTTAAAAGTTGCCTCATCGATGAAAAGAACCTTATCCAGGAAAGTAGTGTCTTCACTTACTTTATTTAGCATTATTCTACTAAACTCCATAAATGCGAGATGCTAGGAATTAATTTCTTTGAGCATCGCCCAAAACACTATATTCACCATTTCTTCTTTAGAAAAATTCATTTTCAAGCGCGTTTTTATTATGATTCTCGCAAAGGTAATTTTGACAGTTTGTAACTAATCAATAATTTATTTGTTTCCAAGGATGATGCGATATTTTAGGGAATTAAGCCGTTCCATAAAAGACGTGCTAATAACCGAAAAAATAGCCGTAAAAATCTTTATGTGTCTAGTATCAAAAGAAGCTTATAAAAAATGGAATCCAAACTTGCACAAATATACAGGGTGATGCTTTTGGAATTTTTGAGAAAAACTACAATTTGCGTTTTTGAGCACCCTGAACAAAAATTAAAATTCGAAAAAGTAACAAATAAGATAAGTCACAACTTTGATATGTAGGTCGAAATTGGGACACCCTGTATAATGGCCAATATTTTAGAAATGTGCCCTTAAATGTCATGTACAGCATCCCATAAATAGATTTTCCCAAAATGTATTTGTTTATGAGTAATATTCCGTCCACACATGGATAGGATAGATATTTATTACTTCTGAAATTTTTTTTTATTTCATTTTTTTGAAGTTTCTTCCATAATTCCCTAGCCCCTAGTATTGAATTAGGAATAAATTGACCCCCCAAAGGAATCCAAACTTTCGATCCGGTAGAAATTCCTTTATTAAATACGTTAATTTTATTAACTTCGGGACTTACAGTAATATCGATATATATATATATCGATCTTGCGCTTTTAAAAATCGAAATCGATATATTTCCTACACATCTATTTTATGACATTAGATATGAATCAAGTATCCTATTGTTAAAGCTTTTTCATCCTGTCACTTGTTCATAAAAGCTCTTATTTTTGTTGCACCAAAAGCTCTCTAGTGTCGCGTGCGTGCGTGGTCCTTGCGGCAGGTCGCGGCCACCGTCCGCGGCCCGCGGCCACCTGCGATCCGCGATAGCATAAAAGCGGCGGGTTCCCAACGCGCGACTCCAGTGTGCCGCACGATCGGGTCTGACTCACTCTACACTCCCTCATCCTTGTACTCCCGCGACCAGGAAATACAATATCGTTCGCTACCCCCGATCAACACCCTGTGGAGGTTGGCGATTGGTACCGTTTGTCCTGGAACCGCTATAGGTCGAAGGAAACATAACCTCACGAGGTATTTTCATTTGCTGTGGAGGTTCGTCCTGAACCCGCTACTGTCTGAAGGAAAATTACCCTCAGGAGGTCGTATGTTTGCCTGATACCTTGGGAAATCGTTGATTGCTGATCGGAAAATGTACGCGAAAGCGGTGACGCTCGGTATAGTTCTAGTGTCGGCTCTGTCCTCGGTCGTCTACGCCTACTATGAGTACGATGATGGAAATGCACTGGTAAGTTTTTATAGATAGCTTCACCTAAAAACGTCAATCGCAGGTAATTTAACCCGTCAAGAATACGATAAACGATTCTTCCAATAATTGCTAAAATAGTTGAGAAATGCATTGCCTTAAGGCTTGTGTCTTTTTGGAAGATAACAACTGTCTTGCAAGCTTTCAATTTGAGTTTCGCAAAAATAAGAACAAAGTTTTGGGTATACTAGATTCCGTGAATAGAATACTGAACTCTTTCAAGTCTTTAAAATACACCGCAGTTACTTTTTGTGATCCCTCTAAAGCTTTTGATGGTGTGGACCACAAATTTAGATACTATAATTTCACCGATATTGCTATTCCCTCTTTACATCTTATTTGGAAAATAGATCCCATAAGAGAAGTGATGTCTCAGGAGAGGGAACTGTCCATCGGAGATCCACAGGGCTCAGTGTTGGGTCCTATATTATTCCTGTTGTACATTAATGATTTGCCCTCGGCAAGCATAATGCTGCTTTCACCATTTTCGCAGACGACACCACTCTCTCCCTAACTGTAGGCTCTCTTGGGAATAGAAGCCGTACAGTGGGATATTAAGGCAAGGATCGATCAGAGTGGAATTCTGCTGAATCAAAGCAAAACCCAATAGACTGTGTTCTCACTACGAAAGCTGGATGATGTAAATATGGATACATGAACTGCAAAATTTGTGGGGGTGCATGTCGACCCGCTACTTAAATGGGATGTCCACATAAACCATGGGACGAAAAAACTTGGGTCTGCACATGTGTGACGACGCTAGCGGAATGCGTGAATGCATCTGTGTTGAAAACATGCTATTATGCATTATTTCATTCTAAGGATAATCGGATAATTAAGAGATTTTATTTTAGGGATGATTGTAAGGAGGATTTTAGAGATCTAGAGACTTTAACATCGCCCTTCCAATACACCATGAACTGCCTTCTCCATATAAAGAACAACCTTACTATGTTCAGAATGCACAGTGATGTTCACAAACACAATAGGTTCAAGAGTAATGTATTACCAGAGAACTTCTGCCTAGCAATGCGTCAAAGGTTTTTACAGTAAAAAGGAATAAAATTTCTTAATCATCTGCCGAAAAGCATCAGAGACATGCCTGTCAACAAATATAAAGGAAATGTGAAAGGCATTTAAAGTCTGGATTCTAATACTTTTATTGTACTCTGTACTGATTTTTTTTTATTCTATTTTAAGTCAGATTTGACTTTTGTATCTTTGAACGGTGCACGTACAAATGTATATTGTCACCCATAAATTTGAATTTGTATTTGATTCGTGATTTTGTTTGTCAATACAAATCAATTAAAGTAAAATTACATGCAAGCTTAAATGAAGATTTGTGGGATGTTTTTCAAATAATACTTTTCAAATGCCCCCTCAGGCGTTTCTACAAATAGCCATTCTTTGCAAAAAAATTCAGCAACCTACTATACAGTTGCGATTCAATTTCATTAATAATTTGAGAAATGTTTTACTTCCTATCGTCGGACTAAGTCAAAAGACTTTGTCCTTTGTCATGTAAAAGTTAGAGATAATTTTTTATAGCATGCTCGCAAAATTCTGATGCTTTTCTCTGCCATGAAATGATAAACAATTAAATTGCCAAGTCTCGAGCTGAATTTACATCCTTTTATCTATCTGTTAAACTTTTCAAGTACACTAAATTTCGAATTATCATACTTTTTAGTTTAGACCTACTGAATTCAAAGTTCAAAAGGTGTCAAGGTAAAAACTGAGTTTAGCTATATTTTGAAGCTTTTCAATTCTTCTCACAACTCTGACATCTCTAGCCTGTTTTTTGAAAACTATAAACGTTTTTGGTCCGTGGTATTGTGTCAGAATTTGATCTTGAACACCGACTAGTAGTTTTTCTGTCATATGGTGGTCTAGGATTATCGGATAGACGACAAAAGGGAAAAATTCTTGAATCCCAAAGATATTTTTTTCCTATGTACTAAAGTGTCCAGAAAGATGGAAAATGTCGAATCGAAACTTGATAATTATTTAGAACATAACTCTCAACTACGCCCAGAAGTCATCAGAAACGTCTGAAAATGTTCCACTTTCCTCTTATAGCTTCGCCGCCACTGTACCGCTTTTCAAAATCAACAAGCATTTTTTGTCATTGATGAGGTAATAGCTCTTTGCCAAGATTTTAAAAACGTGACCAGTATTTTTTGAGATTTAACTGAAATGAAATACAAGAATTACATACTGAACAATACCTCGATAGCATGAGAGGTTTATTAAATTTTAAAAAAATGTTATTTAAATAGTGTAGTGGCAGATTTTTTAATATTTCTAAATATATATTTTAATGAAATCTTTTTGGCGAATGCTTGTAAATATATACTAAGTGACATATAAATCCGAACACCCAGTTTAAATGGTTTTATTTTAATAAAAGTTGGCGAATGTATTTATCTTACTGTAAATAACAAGTGAAAAAATTTTCAGCCTTATCAGTTGGACATTCCGGTTTTTAAACTGCTTTTTTTTAATTCATTAACGCTCTAAAAATGAATATTTCAGTTGCAGTAAAGAATCAACGTTGGCGGATTTTGGTTCTTGACATCCTTTATGATCGGTTACGATGCCTAGAGTACGGAGACCTGTACGATTTTGTCAACTTAGTGAGTTTGATAGAGGCCGTATAGTGGGACTTCGCGAAGCTGGACATTCTTTTCGGGCAATTGCAGTTATAGTGCAAAGAAGTGTAGACACTGTGGTTAGGTGTTGTCAGGCATGGCTTCAAGAAGGCCGTACGCAAAGAGCAAGGGGCACTGGACGCCGCCGTAGAAGAACAGACCGTGAAGATCGCCGCCTAAGATTATTGGCCTTAAGGGACCGTTTCTCCACTACCAGGTCCATTGCAAATAAATGGTTTGCAGAACACGGAAGACCTATTGGCATGCGAAGTGTTTAGCGACGAATGAGAAGTTTTGGCTTGTTTTCATACCGGCCACACTGGGTCCTCCCTTTAACTCGAGAACACCGACGTAATCGCCTTGAGTGGTGCAGACAACGGTCACTCTGGGATCAGGAATGGAACAGTATTGTGTTTAGTGATGAGTCTCGATTTTGTTTAGGCATGCACGATGGTCGTGCCAGGGTTAGAAGGCGACGTGGTGAAAGGAGGTTTGCGGTGCTATAGCTTATGGTTCCAGGTCACCTTTAATCTTCATCAGAGGTAACATGAACGCGCAGCATTATATACGTATACACGAAGTTCTAGAACCCCATCTTTTACCCTATCTTGACACCCTGGCAGATCCAACTTTCCAACAAGATAATGCCCGACCACATGTTGCAAGAGTCACAATAGACTTCTTTCAACATAATGATGTCACATTGTTACCATGGCCACCAAGATCTCCCGACTTATCCCCAATTGAGCACGTGTGGGATATGATGGGTAGGAGATTGCTCAATTTGCAAAGTCCTCCTCAGACTCTAGAAGCACTTCGAGAGGAGTTGGTGGTTGCCTGGAATGAGATACCGCAGGAAGACATTGACCACCTGATCAGAAGAATGCCTAGGCGCGTTGGAGAATGCGTAGCACATCAGGGTGCATCCACACATTATTAAAGGTCAAAGGGCTTTAAAGCAGTGCAATCATTTTGAAATTTTTATCATTTACTTATTATGCTTCATTAAGTACTTATACAAAATTTTATTAAAATAAAACCATTTAAACTGGGTGTTCGGATTTATATGTCACTTAGTATATGAAGCAAAAGATTTTCAAGCAAAACAATTACATCTAGGATCCGTAAAAAAAAATTATTGAATATTTTCTGAATAATGGATTTTTAATATTCTTCATTGATTGAAAAATAAATGTTTAATGAATATTATAAAAGAAATATTGAATTTAAAATACATAAAAGATATTGATGAAATATTTGATCAATTTTTTATATATTCATTATAGATATTTGTAGTATATAATACGAGTAATTTACGTATTTTTGCAATATTTTCCAAATATTTGGAAAATATATGAGGAAACATTATTGAATATCAATTCTATATTTTAATGGAATATTTTTGGTAAATGCTTAGGAAATATATGAAGCAAAAGATTTACATCTAAGATACATAAAAAATATTTATTGAATATTTTCTGAATATGAAGAAAAAGATTTACATCTAAGATACATAAAAAATATTTATTGAATATTTTCTGAATAATGGGTTTTCAATATTCTTCATCGATTGAAAAATAAATGTTTAATAAATAATAAAAATAAAAGAAATGTTACATTTGAAAAATTACAAAAATTAATTATTCGTTTAAGATAACAAATATTAAAATAAGATAAAAATGTTACTAAATATTTAAACTTTGAACTCTCCTTCAGCTTCAACTGCAAGGTAATTACATTCATGAATCCGTCAATGTCACCACATTGCCTCAAATCAAAATGTCTAGAACTACTTGTATTGATTCTCGTCATACTACTTCCTATCATTACTATAATTATCAGAGAGCACGATCTAATCCAGGAATCTTTAAATTAAAAAGCACAAAGGTTATTGTCAGCATTATCTCCTTAGCTTGACATATGAAAATATTCACAGAATCAATTGTGTATTTCTCTATGTAAATTAATTGATTTTGATATTATTTTAATACGAGTTCAATCCAGCTTATCTATAATGATCGTAGAGATTGACGACGATCCTTCGTTCCTCATATTATCTTCGGCAGATACTTTTATATAAAACAATTATATTCAAACGTGACTACGTTGAATCATTGGCACATTGAAACAACCCATTAGTTCTCATGTAAAAATAGTGCTGATGATTTTTTGCAGAAATGCTGAGAATGAAGATGATATCTTACAGCTTTTTCTGATACATGACAAAATGATGCATTCCACGGTAAACCAAGCACATAGACTGACAAATCATATGCAAGATGCTGTAAATTTACCACTTCTCAAGAGGTTGGTGATTCATAAGATTGTATATAAAAGCGGTTATCCAATTCATAGCTAGTAGTTCCTCGTGATGACTCACGCAATCATTAAATACAATACGCGAACTGCAATATCCCACAGAAAGAGATAGATGCCTACCTATCTTATCAAAACGCACTGATAAGAGCCCGAGTGATACAGATTCATTTTAGAACATTTAGTACCTCGCGAAATGGATACGAAACAGCTTATTTGCGTCATTTTTGTTTTGTGTGGATATATTTCGTCTTTCCCTGGAGTTGTTTCGGAAGCAGATCAAGATGCTTTGGTAAGTTTTCTTTGTCTGAAAAACAAGGAAATCTTTGTTTAAAATCGTCTTATGTTTAGTAGATCATATGAAATAAATTTTGTTTGTCCATAACCTTGTAATGTATGAAGCTTTAAGGCTGACCTCCTGACTTAACTGGTACATCGAATCTTTGATCACTAGATTGCAGGTGTCTCATCAACTCTTCAAGTTATTATCAGCAGATTGATGCCAAAAATAAAATATTTGAACATACTAAATATCTTCGAGTCGTTGGCGATGCTTTCTAAATAAAGTAGTATAATGAAATCTTTTGAGCTTTCACAATTTAAATTTAATGTGGGGCTATGTATATTTAGAAAAGATGTATTAGGCATTTAGGTTATACGTATACACACAAGCTCAGAATCTATTAAAGTTATCAAGAATTTTAAAAATGTGCAATTGATGTCTATAGATATAATCGCAAAGTTTTATTGTGCTTGCAGACTGGATACCATCATTTCATGTATTGTCCTATACCTCATCGCAACAGTATATAAAATATATATAAAATTGTGGTTTGCACAACAGCTACTTCCGATTGAAATTAAAGTAGGTAGGTGTAAAGCAGGTTTTCACAAACAGACATTGAACTTTGGTCGGATCTAGGAAAACACTTGTACCATAATGTATCTATATCCTGCATATAATTAACAAAATGAGTCAACTGCTTCTAAGAAAGCATGGTAATAGTACGGAATGTATTAATGTTGATTAGCTGTGGAGTGTTACATTGTTAGATATGATCGAAATGACAACGATATCTTCGATACGAACGGAACTAATGTTTCTGTATCCCAACCCACTTAAATCTGAATACAAATAACTTCAACACATTGACCGCTAACGTGTCAAGAAACATGTTTTTAAGTTTTAGTTAATAAAATATGTAAGGATATAAATGTCTTATTGCTTTCGATGGATTTTGCGATAAACTTGATATAACTTAACACAGAACCCGGACGATCGGTGTTAAAGAACAAGTTAAAAGTGGTGTCAGCTCTGATGACTGACACGGCACAGTTGGAATAGTTCAGTGTCAGTCACTAGATACTTTTTAGAGCAACAAAGATAAGCTTTACGCTATGTTATTTTTGACAGCGATATCAAATTTGGATGGTTATACAGGGTGTCCGCAAAGTTGGGGTTTTCCTTTACACGACGTGTAGATCTTGAAAACATAAGCAATTTTTCTTAGTACCATATACACCAATGTCTTAAGGGAACCGAGAAAAAGGGCTCTGCAACATCAAAAATATCTGAATACCGTCCTGTAGCCGCGACCCGGGACATCACAGATTGGTACAAGGTCTCAACCCGACGGCAGAACTGGGTCGGGGTCAGTGTGTCAGGTCAGTATGCAACCTTCAACTGATGGTTACGGTCACGCATGTAGAGGTAATCGCGTAGACGAGAATCTCTAGAGACGTGGCTAGAGAAGTGCAAGTATCAAAAACTAAAGTGTGGCAAACGCTGCGTGAAGAGGGGCTGTATCCGTTTCACGTCCAACGTGTACAAGCCCTTCAACCTGACGATTTTCCAGCAAGAGTGCGGTTTTGTGAGTGGTTGTTGCATCAACATGACAATAATCCGGACTTTTTGAAGTGCATATCGATGACAGAAGAATCTACGTTCACGCGTAATGGGGTGAATAACTTTCGCAACACTCATGTTTGGTCAGTAGAAAATCCGCACGCAATTACGCAACATTTTGCCTTCCTTGTTAGAAGATGTGCCATTAGGTGTAAGACAATCAATGTGGCTTCTGCGTCTGCTCGGTAGCGCTTCAGCTGATTTCATTTTCTGTTGGAGCGGTATGATTTCGGGCAGACACGTACTTAGCCCTTCTCGTCAACTGGAGAGTGAGTAATTTCTTCTTTATTTTTTTTTTACTTGGTTGCTCTCGTTTCACTACACATTACCTTTGTTATTTCAAGGGTAGTTGTTTCTGAAAAGGAAAACCCCAACTTTGCGGACACCCTGTATAAACAATATACATAGTTCGCCTAATCTCTTTTCTTTGCCCTCTTCAGATAGCTGTCACCATGTCCTGTGAAGTATAGTAATCTATCTGCATCGATCTCTTGTCAATCCACGTTTTAATATCTGGGATCAGATCATCTTTCCTGCCATCTGAAAAAAACTGCTTCACTTCCGTTGCATCTAGCTTCAGCGCCCGTTTCATAGAGTACGCATCTCTACTCAGCTAGTAAATCAATTGGCGGGATACCAGCCACCACCAGCAATACGTCGATCGACACCGTGCTGTAAGCACCGATCACGCGCAGCACTACTTTTCGCTGGCTGCTGAGCATCAGTTGCCAGGTTTCTTTTTGATCAAAGCTTCCTTAAGCTCATTTTCTCGAACACAACCAGGGCTGGAAATGACGAACGAACAAAAACAATGTGGATACAAAAATAAGGATATTGGGGAGTACTGAGATATGCGCAAGTATGACTCATGATTATATTACGCACAACATATTCCAAATGCATACATAGTACCATTTGAGTACACACATAGCGTTGATTATCTATTTTTTCATGGCCACCCCGAAATAATAGCTTTTGTCAAAAGTAAATATTTTTAAGATAATGTAGTTTGCTTTAAGGTGTACAGTTAACGGTTAACAGAAATCTGGGTTATTATGAACCTACTATATTTGGGATGGAGCGTGAATTTTCATACAATAGACTATTTTCTATTACAAATAAACATGATTCGTTGCGGCTGGTATTGAAAGCATTTTCGGAAATCGAACGTCGATTTTTTCCGGAATTGCCGACACTGACTGGGTAAATAGTCTGCTATAATGAATGAGATTTGTGTCATCAATCTGTGTCATGTTTTCATAGGCTCGTTCGAGTGTTGTATCGTATATAGAACAAGTTCTAGGTCAAAAAGAAAAAAAAATCAATCAGTAGCAGCCTAGATTAGATATTTCAGAAGAAAGTGTATCTACTCCCCACGAGCCCAAAATCTCGACAGAATAAATGTATACAGGGTGTTTCACAACTTATGCGACAAATTTTAACTACATTTGCACTGTTATGAATGAAGTTGATTTCTAAAAAAAAAATGTAATAAAAGTCCTACAGAAATTAAGCCATAAACCTGAGTTTCAATAATGAATTGAAAAATAAATATCTGTATTTTGCGTTCATCGTCGTGATATGAACATGCATTAATAATTTATTGTAGCAAATGTTGTACCCAACAATTGATGAAAACAAAATACGAGTATATTGGCTGCCATAGAGTGACTCACCCAACACTGATAATATCATCAAAGCATCAACCCCTGTAAAAGCAAAGCACGTGCGTGTAGGGAAAATCGATGGTTATATCCACTTCTTTTCATGACTAAAGTAAATTCATGTTTGTATATTCTGTATAAAAATATCATGCAACCAAATATAAGTATGCATAGTATATATGTAGATAGCTAATAAAAGACTTTCTTGAACGTCATAGACCTTTTTAACTTGAATTGACTTTTGATATAGTAATAAATTGTAAAAGTGATAAAACACGTTAGAGTTAAAAAATCTATCCATAAAGAGAGGAAGACGAGAAAAAAAAGAAGTTCTAACATGTTTTTTCCTTATACGTATGACTAGGGCTTCGCAAGACCAAGGCTTGGCTTGACTTGGTCTTGCAACATAACAGAAGTCTTGGTCTTGCTGTTGCAAATTTTGTCAGTTGATTAAAATAGATCCGTACAACTTTTAATGCTTAATAGTAGTGACTAAAGTGATATAGAAAGTGCAGAGTACCGATCAGTTTTTTTGGCTTACGTTTTTTAACATTAATATGTCAATCATATGGATTATATGTTAAAATATCGCTACTATGTTCACTATCGTTCATCATAAAGCTTACTGTTGTTAATTTATAGGGTTAAATACTTATATGTACTTCAAGATTGGTACCAAAATATGCCTTTATAAATTAAACATGACGAAACTATTTACTTCTAAAACAATTTCTTTTCTCAAAAACATTTTAGATACACTCTAGTCGTAAAAAATACATAGTTGAAATCACTTAGACCTATAACTAATAGAACATCTGAACAAATAAACAATGTGCCAATATATGCGCGAAGTTAACAAAGCAACAATTGAAAGATTACCATTGGATAACATCACCTTTAGTTTTTATTACGGCTGAAATTCTTTGGGGCATAGTGTTAACCAAGTTTTGGCAAAAATTTGGTGTAAAACAATCCCATATTTCTTGAAGCTTTTGTCTCAGTTCGGTGATTGTACGAGCAGGATGTTGTCGTAGAACCTTTTTCATCTCGTGCCATAAAGTTTCAATAGGTGACAGATCTGGACAGCTAGAAACCCATTTCAAAAGTGGTACATTATTTTCTTCCATCCATTTTATAGCCTTTTTTGAGGTATGGCACGCTGCACCATCTTGCTGAAGCACAAAATCTTGGCCGGATGTCAAACATTCTTCCATCACTGGTAAAAGCGATTCTTCTAAAATTGCCAATTATTTGTTTGTATCCACATTTCCTTCAATAAAATGAAGTTTTCCTACTCGTTTTGATGACATACTGCCCCAGACCATAATGGATGCTGGAAATTTCACTTTTCTCTTCAGACAGTCAACATGGAATGCTTCATCATTTTGCGAATAACTCTACTGCGACTGTCACCAACTCAAACTTCGAATTGGGCCTCATCACTCCATTGTATTGCACACCATTGTTGAGGTGTCCATTGTCTATGTTCTTTAGCCCATCTAAGCCGGTTTTTCTTTTGCAGTGGAGTTAATAGTGGACTTTCTTTGGCGTATAAACAAGTTGTGCAACTGTATTGTTTTTACTTCACTTTTTTATAAGAAAACTTACCTTGCAAGTGCTAAATCCCAGTTTGTGGGCCTCTCTATGAGTTCTGGACCTCGAAATTCTCCTTCTGACAGCGTCTCTCCACAGCGCACTTAATTTTAAATAATTGGCAAGCCTGTTTTTCACGATTATTCTTCTTAATACTCTTCGGTCTGCATTTGTGATATTACTTTTTTTCACATATCGTGGCTTAATATTAACTGAACCAGTTACGTTATATCTTATAACAATATTTCTAACACTGTACCGCGATAAGTCTAACAAAGTTGCAAGTTCTCAGTTTGATTTCCCATTATTAAAAAATTTAATTATCAGTAACCGAATTTTCTCACTAATAACCTGTCCTCTACCCATTTTGAAAACCTTAACTACCCAAAACTATGTTAAACGTATTCTGACAGCTGTGATTAATAAAAACAATTGTCATGGCTTTTATTTTTCACAGCCACCTATGCGTTATGAACTTATTTTGCATTGAAATGAAAATAGGTTGATATGCTGCAATTGCAACATGTCTTATTTTTATGCTGCAAATTTGATTAGGGAGTGATAAAGTTGGTGTTTTCTACTATATATTAACAAAATATTCATTGTTAATATTTTAAACCTATAACCTGCTACATTTTTATTATTTGTGTTTGATAAGAAAAAAACTAAGATTTCAATAGTTGGGCCAACTGAAGTGGGAAGGGGCTCGTAGACGAAAATACTCCTGGTTTACGAAATAATTGTAAAGTCTGGTTTTATAGCTGCATGTTGTGCAAAGGGGTATTTAATACCTTGACGTATATCACCCTGCTACATTTTTATTATTTGTGTTTTTTAAGAAAAAAACTAAGATTTCAATAGGTGGGCCAACTGAAGTGGGAAGGGGCTCGTATTATGCGAATAAAAACATTTGTTATCAAAAACCTTACTTGCGATCAGCCCTCGTAGTATTTGAAAAAAATAACTTTAAGATATTCCGTTACTACCAAGGTCCCTGTTAGACACAGAATTTCTGGTTCCCAGGAGGATTCAAAATAAATATTTCTATAAAATTAGTTTTTTATAATAGGGGTCTGTGCATTTATTGTATTTACCATGCCATTAAAACAAAACATACATATAGTAACTTCTTGCTCTCAATTTGCTCTGGAACAAAAAATAATAGACGGTCAAAATTTTAGCACGTAAATCCCAGTGACGCAAAAAATTCACTGTATACTATATGTATATAATAAAGTCAAATTTTTTTTGTAAGTCTTCTATAGAAGAGGGTATAGAAGATCATAATAATTGCGTAAAATATGGGGAAATATGTTAGCAGAAATCTGTGCGGAACGCTCGGAGCGAACCAAACATAGATTCTTATAACCTAAATTATCTAGTTAATACCTAAAAGAAAACTTTTTAGAAACGTTCAACAAATACAGTTTAGGAATTGTCAGATGTGAATATTTTGGGCAAAATTTTAGCAATTAGACTGCAAGAATCTTGCAACACAAATGAGCCCTGTTGATGAGGCAAAAACTTGTTTGCAAATGTTATATAAACATTTACGATCAGTTCCTTTGAAATTAAAAAAATAATAAGTTTATTAACCGACCTCATACTTCGTTCGTGTGATGTGCAGGGAAGCCTTTGTCGGGGAATACCCGCAGTATCATGACGATGATGATGTAACTTGAAAGAGTGGACGGTAATTTTGTGATAATGCAATAAAATGAAAAACTGATAATTGTGTTTAAAAATATGTTCATGAAAAAGGTGATATGCATAATACATAAAATAACTTATTGTTAGATGTTAATTATAAATAAAGACATTTATTATTATGTAGGTATTCCATGTCCAAATAGAGAATTTGAATAAATCTTTCTTGAGATAGTCCAAATTAAAATGTCGTATAAGAAACTTTCGCGGTTTACAAGAACTGTCACGTTCATAAGCTTGAAATCGTAATGAAAGGTGGAAAAAGATCCTGTATTGAGCTGTAAATGTCGAAAGCCGACAACTTTTTCGTGTCAATAATGCGTATCAAACAACAAAATTTATCGCTTCGGTGAACTCGTGCAATCAAATCTAGGTATGCTGCGTGCCAAACGGTTACGACATGGATTTTTGACATTTTTGTAATCATTCAGATGAAACTTAGCGAAGTTTAAATGAGCAAAAGAGAACAAAATAATATAATTTCGCTTAGAGTAATATATTATTAAACGCGTCGTTTCGAATAATGAGAGTTTAAATAGTAGCATTTTTGTACAAGGCAAAATGTCATGTGATGCTTCCTTGTCTCTAAAAACTGTTTAGAATGCCTTAGTTATCAAGATTTGATTTAAGGCTTAATACACAGCTTTAATCTCATCATCTTACTGTATTATGAATTTTTGTACACTTTACAATCTTAATGAGGCAGTGTTTCAGAAATCTTTAATTATCAAATGATCCCAGAATAGGCCAAAAAACACCACTTGAATTTCAGCTCGTCGTTTTCCAGACACCTCATATACCTACATGTTAAGTATACATCTGACAGGAAATAAGACAAGTAAAAATCAGTGAGTCATTTTTGGATTCGGATGAGTACAGTTAACTTGACACTCCCCGATTATTCATACGATGTGCGAGCATTTTTTTAAATTCCTGAGATATCTTGAGGAATCGCCTACATAATCTGCTCACGATACAAGCGCCACGTTGAATATGGAATGAAACTGTATGCAACACGATGATTTTTAAGCACGTTTGTGGATGCAGTTGTCACAAGAAATGTCACCTACAACGTGGTATGCAATTATTTCGTTTAAATATTCATCTTTAAAGCCATAATACGACGCTGTTGTTAAGGTTGTTGGTTATTTTTTATAAAAATATCTTACATTTACATATGTTTGGGATTCTCAATTGCAACATGTTTTTAGAGGCTTCAATTGAATCGTCCAATCGGTTCATGATAGAATTCCTAATAAATAGGAACTCTTCGGCATAAAAAGTTGGTGTGCTTAGATATTGTTCTAATACAAACGTGTCCAAAAATTCGCACAAGGTTTAAATTTCTATGATCAAGTATAAATGTGACTGAATTTCTTTTTTTGACGTTCGGATGTCTGTAGGTCTGTCTTGGTTCTGTACTATATTGTTTGGGTGATCAAAACTGCCCCCTAAAATCATGCGACCATGGAAGGTCAACGCCGCCCCAAAAGAACTCTCATTTATGGAAAATAGTCAGGAACATTTTTACAGAAGAGGGTATGTCGCGTATGATTCAATAAAGAATATTTTTAATTACATTTTTCTCATGATTCTCATATTTCTTTTTCGAAATTTTGGAAAAAATAAACTAAGTTCACGCATTTAGTGTCAATTACTTTTTCACGTGTTCGGATGTCTAACAGTTTATCACTAATTGTTTATTCAACAATTACCTAAATGATTCATATTGCTGAATAATCCGTATTATTTGTGACAGTATTGGAAATGTATGACTGATACTCGATAAGTAGGATAAGCGCGATACGTTTGCCACTATTTTTATCAGTAAGTAAATAAAAAGCCAAAAACCTTACCCAACCTAAAAGCAACAGTTGCTTTTAATGTGCTGATGATTAGCATCATATTTTACTGCTTTTTAAACAAAAGTAAGTTCGTATAACGTTTATTAGGTGCGTTATATCTGTTTTGGGAAAATTTATCGTTTCCGTATTGTTAATGAGTTGGCGAGCATGTTATTGCCAAACTATTTACTGCTTCCTAGATAATTACAGCTAAATAGCAGAAGACTGCTTATATGTGGAAAAGAAAGACGGGCACAGTGTGGAAATTGATAAAAAAATCAATCAATATTCTTTAATTAAGTTTTGTAATAAAAGTGGAGAGAGAACTAATAATCTTATTAATAACAATAAGACTAATTTATTACTTTAACTAATTTAACAATTCTGTTCGTCAGTTTCTTAGGCGATCAGAAAATGCATCATCATTGAAAAATGGATGAGTAAAAATTAAGTTTTGTATAATATCCAATTCAGTATTCCATCCATGTAAATAGCGAATGCTCGTATTATCAAACTTATCAATAATATTTTTCGTAATTATTAATTCCTGGTATTGTGATTGTTTAGCAAATCGGATATGCAGGTTCCTCAATGACGCGCTAATATTGTAGGAGATGATTCCTCCGATAATTTTATGAAAAAAGTTTGTATGGTCCTTTCACTGAAACAAAGTTACGTCACATTTACTTTATTGGAATGCCAAACTTAATGCAAAATAGATCCTAAATTAGTACGTACAGTTTGATTCCCGGTTACATTTATGTTGGTAACAGTTGTGACATTGTCGCAAAGCTTGTCATGTAATTACGCCAACGGCTGTTGTTTATTTGTGGCTTATTCCCTAGAATCTAGTAATTTTAATTAATTTGGCAACCATGTACGTCACTATCATTATTTGTAGTTGTGACGTAACTGCTTCGATTCAGTGAATATACTGTATGGATATACAGGGTGGCGCATCGAAAGCGAAACAGACGCATTTACTGGCATCTCAGTTTTTTTTGGAAAAACGCTCAGACCCGTCGATTTTGTTTTCGAGGGGGACACATTTAAAGCTTAAAGTAGACCTTAATAGGTACGTCAGATTAGTTTGTACTACTTTCAGAAGAAATTTGACTAAAATAATCTACTTAATAAGTAAATACTTCTCTTCACTACGCCTATGGTTTGTTTATCATTTTGTTGTTGAAAATAGCTATTGGAGCTTTTTTTGTGACAAAAAAGTTATTTTTTGAAGAAAGATAAGGAAATATCTCGTACTTATTTTAAATAGGAATTTAGTACATAGTTTTCGATTGATTTGACCAAACTTTGTTGCTAAAATAACTTGTAACGCTTTATTACATAAATTAACCAAGGTATATTCCACAGCAGACAGAGTTGAAATTATCGAAATATTTTTCGGAAATAATCAGAGCGCTAATAGAACAGCAGAAATATTTAATGAGCGACATGAGAACAGTAACGTGCATCGAAAATATGTTCTAGAACTTGTAGTAAATTTCGGGAAACTGGGTCAGTCGCCAATAAAAAACGCAACATTGAAAATCCCATAATATAATTATTTTACTACAGGGTATTGCACTATTAAGAAAAATTGCTTTTATTATTTTCGGTAGTACTCTACGTATTATTTTTAATTTTAGTATATTATAAGAGACATATTTTGGTAGAAAATTTTATTCTATCGCGCTACCAGTGACATTCCTGTCAAAAATCTGTGATAGAAAAAAAAATTAAATGTGACTGACATTTTTCATTGAGAATATCTTTTTGTCTTAATTAAGCGTGCGAGGTGAAAACAGTGGTTTTTAAGTGGAAATGATCTAGCTTACTAGAATTAAAATATTCACTTTCTATGGGGAGGCAAGCTTTAAAAATCCTCATTCATATCAAAAGTCGAAACAAATTTTTTTGGAAAGCTGCACTAAATAAATAGAGAAACTTCTACCAATAGTTTTGTTGAATTGTGCCTAAATTTACTGGGCTATTTCGCGCCCCAGATTCTAGCTTCAATGAGGTCGCGAATATGTCATTCATTTCCGTAAAGTTATATTCGGATTACCAGGAAATCTTAAATCGTCTTGGTTTGAGGAAACCGTATTGTTCATTTGGACAGTGAAGAACAGATTTAGTCGGACATGAAACTTTGATGGTGTTCATTCTATACTATAAGGGAGGAACATTGACCTGAAGATTTATTGACCAAGTTTCATTAAAATATGTCTCGGGCAGTATTTGAGATTTTCGAAAATACGATAAGTTGGTGAATATATTTGTCATCTCAAAATACTTCTGACACTATTTTTATACCTGTTTTCGAAACACCTGAAGATCAAAGCTTCTGAACGTCTTGAAAATTAAGATGTTTACATCCTCCGTAGATGTGTCGAAATTATCGTCAAGGCAAGGTTCTTTTATGAAAAGTAGTATGAACGTAGCATTAAGTAAATCATAATAACACAAACATTTTGCTCCTACCACTTCGTTACACTGAATGCATTTTGATGGCCACTAGACAACGTAGGCCGTAGATTATAATTTAATATGGGATGTACTATTGTTAGACATGAACTAGACATTGTATCTGCATATCTGATACTACAAATAAGATACGTCACTCTATTTTATCTGTATCTCAACACGTACTATACTATAACTATCTAAAACTGTAATGACTCATCGATGTTCACGTGAACATCACTTAACTACCAGTAGTCGGCTGTACATAGGCGGGGTATGAATGTTTAACATGGGTGAACTAGATTTGTCACATGCTTAATAAAGAGTGGTTTGAAACATATTGTAAGTCAAAAATTTGGAAATTACCTTTATTCATCGTCGCTTCCACTTACATCTGACAGTAAAGAACTGTCGCTATAACTTTCCTCGTTGAAATTGACTATAACTGGCTCTATGATGGTGTCGATGTGGTGTTCAAGCTGCCACATTTTTGTTTCTTCCTTCACAACATGACGGATAGCATTCTGCCAAGCTTCGGGCGTTACTAGCTGTATGGAAGTCTCAAGTAAAACCTTAACGTCTGGTAATTTGAAGGTTGTGTTATGGCGCGCAATATAACCCTTCACTTGAGCCCAGATGAGCTCTATTGGGTTCAGTTCACAGTGGTAGGGCGGTAACCGCAGCACAGTGACACCACATTGACGAGCCATCTCATCAGTCACGTAACTAATGTTCGCAGGTTTGTGCTGTTTAATTTTTTCATACAATCGCTTTCACACATGAATCGTCAAACGGGATTCCTTTTTCGCGCAACCATTGCTTCATGTCACTTTTTCGAGATCCCATAGCCGGTACACGTTCGGCTCGACGACTATGGTAGGAAGCATTATCCAGGACGATCACAGAGTTGGGCTCAACTCACTGAAGCACCCCTTGAAACCAGCTCTCGAAGCAGCTGGCATTCATTTCGTCATGGTAATCACCTCCTTTCTTAGAGACGAAAATCAAGTCACACACTTCTAAAAAGCTACTATCGCTACCAATATAAGTTACGATCAATCTTTGACCTTTCCCTGACGGTCCACGAAGACCTGTTGACAAACCTTCAATGCTTGCTTGTCGGTTACTCACTACGTTTTTGTCTATCCAGGTTTTTTTTAACTGTGTGACCTGCATTTATCCATGTCTCGTCCAAATAATAGATTTTTCTGCTTTGTCGCCTATATTCAATCATTTCGCGTAGATATTTTCGACGCCAGGCGACTATTTCAGGTCTCTCTATCAATACTGACTTCCGATTACGCGTTTCGTAACGAAAATTAATTTCGTGCAGGGATTTCCTCATTACCTCGACGCTCATTTGAGGTATAATTTCATTTTCCTTGATCGCTGCATGTACAGCCTTGAGGGTTGGTATCTCATTCCTAAAGAAGAATGAATGTACGGTTCGCCTTAACGCCATTTTGCTATCGTCATCCAATTTAACGGCCTTTCGTCCCTTCAAATTAAACTTTGGATCAGTAGTAGCTCCAGTTTTCTTCTTTTCATGCACCACCCTGCGAATGGTCCACTCTGGAAAGCCTGTCATACTTTCACAACGCGCGAGTGCATCTCCCTGCGACATAGTTCTGTTCAGATAATTGAACACGTTGAGCACGATTTCTTTCGCGTCCCTCTTCAGTGCTTTACGAAGCCGTCTACTTGTTCCCTGGCTTTCAGTACTTCCACTCGTGCTATTTGTACTCTCCATGGTTAAGTATAACCAAAACAGTAACCACAGAAACAACAACAATAATAATCATACAACAATTCTTATAAAAACACACAATATGCGATCGCTCAACGAAACACGTTCCAATGCGTTGCCGACGCCTATAAGTCTGCCGGTCGAGGCGTGTCTTTGATTTCATTGGTTCTACCGGCGGAGAACAATCAGCCATTATTTCCATCTCTGTCTGTGCTGTTGACCACCGCAAAGCCACAGAAACGACATATGTCGTACGCTATACGGCTGTACTGGAAGGAAGCCGGGATCGAGCTCTGATCACGTGTTGATCACACGTATGAGTCATTACAGTTTTAAATAGTTGTAGTATAGACGCAGTAGATCGTATCACTTTTACTTCCTACGCCACTGGCGAGGAAACATTTCAGAAATGAGCTTTTATGTTTTTTAATGTTATATGACGTTCACATGACAAAAAATCCTGTCGCCCATTTCTGCCAGCCTGTCTGTGTGTCCGCTATAACATTGAAAGTACCAGTCGGATTTTGATAAAAATGTTATACAAGGCTACTACTGTGCCAAGAACTGAGTCGATCCAGTGGCGACGCAGCTAGGAGCAAAAAAATAGAAATTGCTCAAAATTCGTTTTTTGACGTTTCTGACGACCATTTTTGAAAATTTTTAGGGGTAAAAAGTTGGGAGGTGGGGAATTGTGGCGGGGATGGAGGAGGATATATCGTAATTTTTTGAGGTTCGTATACTCATACGCCTCCAGCCGCGGTAATTAGATATATTTCACTCATCATAGATTTCCCCATGCATTTATCCTTAATACCGAATGATGCAGAAATACTTCCAAGCCAAATTCTTAATAACACCAGGATAGTACAGAACGGGTTGCTAGATATGCAAATTTTGATTGTATGAGCCTATTCGACTAACTCGATCCATTTAAGCTAGCCTTTTCTCGGAAAACTGGTGACAGCGTTGCGTAGGAATCGCAGAGTCAACCTACTTGACGTCATTTTCATATTTCGTATATTCACACTCGATGACAACAAAACATCGTTTCACACTTTTCATTTTCATTCATATATTTAAATAAATCAACTTATTTTTCCTTTGTTTCAGGTAAGCACATTTTTTATCGAAAACATTTGGCATCGCTGTCAACGGTAATGATTTGGTGAGTTGTTTCTAGTGAGCTGTTCACAATAATTATCGATTATTTTTTAATGGCTTTTGGTGTCTATTCAGCGACGAAAATTGCTCACGTAATAATTATCTTAAAAGCATGAATTATTATACTATGCAATAGTAAAAATGAGTAAATTTAGACATTAAAGGAATTCAGTGTATCCTTCGTCACAAAACCATCTGAGCAATTTGTGTTTCACTAGTGCATCTTTAGTGGAATGAAGAATCGCCACACATCAAAAAAAAGTTTTTTGTAATTTCTAATGAATAATCAAGACTGCTTAAGCTGTCTATGTATTCAGTTTGCGTATGAGTATGGATTGTGATTCAGTGGATATGTATCTTAGTTGCATTACGACGCATACTCGTATCTGCGATGCATTATCATACCGTGCAAATATGTAAATATTGTCGCAGAAGGTTAATGGTATGAGGTCCTTGAAACAGAAGATTGAACATCCATGCAATGTCATTTGTCTTCTTAATGACAATAATTTAAGTGTGAACGTATGTAGACTGCATGTAGGCAGAAAACAGGAGTTCTTCAGCGGGAGAAAAAACATTCAAAAAGAGATTTCACAAAACTCATAATTTTCTTTTTTTTTGTTCCCTACTTCATTACCGCCTAGCTGTCGGAGCCGCTGATTATTCGTCTCCCAGATCCATATGGCTATTGAATGATTAATTCTCAAAACGGAATTTCATAGACTTCCTCCTGCCTACACTGAAGGCAATGGAAGCTTTGTTCTGGTTACAACATCTCGATACCAGGGTCCTCTCATCAAACAATCTGTATACCAGACTTAACCCCTGTTGAACTTATTAATATTGTAATTTATAAGAATATAATTATAGGTCTATTACTTTTTCAGTTCTCTGCATTCTGCGTTTTTGATCCTTGGCATTCTGTATATTTTTTTATTTTTTCTTGTAGCAAATATTTGCACGCCCAGTCACAGAATGACCAACAAAAGTAAAGATCCGTCAACCATATAAATATTAAGAATTTCGCAAAACTCTGCTTGCGACACATCTATCTGTCTATCTGCAAAAACCTCATCTCCAAAGACACGCAGAAGAGGTTATACAACCTGACTGGTCAGCGCGCTTTCAATTTCTCTGGTGCACGTTCAATTGTCTTTGCGTCGTTCTTTTGTCTTTCCATAGCCACCGCGGTGGCGGTTACGTTCTTGAACTTACAGCGCGCTAGACACGCTGTCGTACTTATGCAATCGATATTTGGCATTTAGCGTTGGAATTACAGTGGACCCCCGATAATCCGGCCCCTGTCTAATCCGGCGCCCCCTGTAATCCGACATGTCTTTGAATATGTATTACATACATACGTATTTGACAATCTTCGCTAATGTAGATCACGCAGGTTTGAACAGGTTACAACTTGTACGCGCCACCGCTATCGTGCTCGACGCGTAAGCATTGTTTTACTTAGTTTGAATTTGACTAGTGGTGATAGCGGTACGGCCTAGCGTGCGTTCATTGTTTACTATTTATTCATTGTGTATTAAGTATAGTACCTAGTAATGTCATCACAAACTCAGAAGCGCTTAAATCGCAATGAAACTTTTAGTAGTTTAGCAAGTGAATACGGCGTAGGCCGATCTACAATTTATGACATTAAAAGAAACCACGAGAAGATCAAGAAGTTCGTGTCAACTACTGACTGCGAGCCAGGCAAGAGACAGACACTCAAGAAAGCTGAACATCCAGAAGTGGAAGAAGCTTTGTACATGTGGTTTCTTCAGGAAAGAAATAGGCATGCACCAATTTCAGGACCCATGTTGGCCATGAAAGCTAAGTTTTTTATAAGGAAATAACAAAAACAGATGATTTTGAGGCCAGCAAAGGATGCCTAGAACGTTTTAAAAGTCGCCATGGCATACGTTTAATGACTGTTACAGGAGAGAAACTTTCTAACGATGCCACCTGCATAGAGCCGTTTAAATTAAGGTTTTTGCAAAAGGTGAACGGTTTAAATCTTGACCCGTCACAGGTGTACAATGCAGACGAATCAAGGCTTTTTTGGCGTGTGATGCCTAACAAAACTTTCGTTTCTTGTAACGAAAAATCCGTACCTGGACAAAGAGCATGTAACAATACTACCATATGTTAACGCTGCGGGCACACACGCGCTTAAGGTGATAGTCATTGGGAAATCTAATAAACCACGGGCATTCAAAAACATTGATTTACCTGTACACTATTACGGACAAAAAAGTGCATGGATGACAAAAGACCTTTTCAAAAAGTGGTTTGATGAATACTTCGTACCTGAAGTTAGAAAATGGTTAAAAGATCATAATTTTCCTCAAAAAGCGTTGTTGCTTCTTGATAACGCTTCCGGTCATCCGTCTGAAGAAGAACTAACAACTGAGGATAAATGCATCACTGCGATGTTTCTTCCGCCAAATTGCACTCCACTGATTCAACCAATGGACCAGAATATCATTCAGTTTGTCAAGCAAGACTATAAAAAAAACCTACTTCTGAGAGAAGTATCAAAAGACCAACCAATAGAAAAAACTTTAAAAGAATTTAATATGAAATACTTGGTTCTTGCTCTTTGTCAGTCGTGGAATGCGTTACCGTCATCAACTATTAAATCGTCTTGGAAAAAGTCATGGCCACATATAGTCACCAGTCCTAGCAATGTTCCACAAATCAGTGTAACTTCGGAAGTTATAGAACAAGTCGCTACTGAAACACAGATAAGTCCGGAAGATTTCTAAATCTGGTGCCGTGGAATGGATAAAGAGGAAAATGTTTTTGATGAAATGTCTGACGAAGAGATTATAAAAGAGGTTTCTAATTATACAACAAACAATCAGGAAAATAACGACGACGTTATTGCAACTGCTCCACAAGTCACAGCACAAGACGCAATTAACGCCTTTGAGCTAGTTTTACAATGGGTTGAAGAGAATGGTACATCCTAAAACGAACTTTTACTTTTGAGAAGACTGAGGGACAAAGCTCTGATCTCGCGTTATAACAACCTTAAACAAAAAAAAAATGATGAATATTTCCAAGCTTCATAATTTGATAAATTCATTAATGATTTTGATTAATAATTCTTGATTATTTTGGTACATATGTATGTGCATTTATGCTTAATTCTATAATAAAACGTAAGCTCTCTATTGTTATTTAATTTACTAAATTCGACATAAATAAACTATGTATGATTTGTACTTCAAAGTACATACATATACATAGGTACATTACAAGGTACTCTTTTATAAAAAATTCCGGACTAGGCACTGCTCTATAATCCGACAAATTCGATAGTCCGACACTACCCTGCATAATGTTTGTTGGATTTCCGGAGGTCCACTGTAGAACAGTTCGGTAAAAACGAGTGCTTATTTTGTGGTTGCAGATAATCATTTAGCTTTCTGATTTCTATGTATTCAGGAGATTCTGTTCGCTAGCTAGGTCAAAACTATCATTCTACTAAGACTACCGCAACTTCTTATGGGAGTTGTTCTAAACCGTTAAAATTATCAGGATTTGTATTCATTAGAAAGCTCTGAAGGGTCAACCCATGCCTACCGCCTGGTTGCTCGTTGCCGAGTGTCCACTACGGTGTCCTCTCCCGTCGACGCCACGAAAGGGTTTTTAGATCCTCGCTTTACCTGATTTTCTTTCGAAATACACATACTAGATGTAAACAACTTAAAATATACCATAAATATATAAATAGAATATAAATCCCAGAATAGCGGAATCAGCTTCATTTCATGTCAAAAGGTAACTCCATGTCGTCGCTCTAATTTACACATTCAACTGCCTAATTCAATTTATATGTCCATCATAAATCATACATTTAGCACCTGAGCGTGCCCCATAAACAAAGGAACGAAACAATTGAAGTTCAAAGATCTCTCGATCGCCGACGCCTACGCGAGCGGCATTTTTCGCGATCCATCATCCAAGTTGGCTCGCCGTCGGTTGATCGTCTTCTGTTTACATACGACCGTAAAACGCATTTCATCGGAACCGAACGGTATATAAACAATAAGTCTTCTCGACAACAACAGTTTTGCGAACTGCAAGACAAATGAGGCAGATACAATGCCCTTTCGGTCAGCTCATCGGCGAACGCAATGTTTGTTCTCTTAGGGGATATACGAAAAGAATGGATCGCATGACAGGGGACGAGAAACTTGCTAATCTACGAAATCTACGCATTAACTGTTCATCTAGTGAATCAACAAGTTTTCTAACACAATTTTCAGTCCAGTACGTATAGGAAGTTTCTGTCAAATTTATGATCAGAAACTTAATCAATCGAAAAAATAACATAGACCTAAATATTTCTATATGACATAAGATACATTCAAGCTACCACTTGGACTTGATGAATGTGGTTTACAATACCAAAACGAATCAATCTTGGAATCTGAGCCGTTTGGAACTTTTTCTCTCTCGGTTATGTACGCAACGCTTTGGGTTGTAGTCTTAGTTTCTTAAAAAATAGATACGTTCACAAACTTGTTTAATAAACATCAACAGCTGCCGACCTGGCAGAAACATACTGATATTTTGAAAACAAAATTCCAAATTACCTTGCGGCAGCTTTATCCTTTGTTGTGCAGAAATTCAAAATTAAGTTTGATCAACAAGATTCGGTTGTATAAAATGGTCATAAGACCCGCAATCACCTACGCATGCGCGGCTTGGTGTTTTCTTGCCAAGACGCACATGCAGAGACTGCAATTCCTGCAAAACAGAACCCTACGCACAATTACTAACGCCCCTTGGTACGTGTCAAATGAGACTATTCTCAGAGATCTTGATATCCCATATCTAAGAGATTACGTAAAACAACAGGCGCAGCGGCGTTATAATCAAGCGGAATCGCACAGTAACCCTCTGTTGCCTGATTCAGTAGACTACACAGTCGAGCAAGTTTAAATTAAATTGTAAATTCAGACCAGCCAAAATTATTTCAGTATACAAAACCGATCAAAATTATTTTTTGGAGTTACAAAATAATTCGAGTAGTCAAAGCAATAATGCTTAAGCTATTTCAAATGATTTACTTCTTTTCTTTGCTCTATTTCTTCCTTGCTTTCTTTCCCTTTCCCCTTTCCCCTTAAACATGTTTGGTATCTGGGTAGCCAGACCTGACAGACTAACAGACCGACGAGACTTTTAACTAAGAGCAAAGGTCCACCGGACCGCTCTGACGAATAATGACGAATAGTATATCAACGCTGCTAGAATCTAGAATCATTCACAAGCAGCATTCTATTCTAATGCGCTCAAGAATTAGGGCCCCGCACTTTACGTAACCTAAAAGGTGACATTATATCGAGTTTTAATGACATTACTAGCTGCCACTCACTTCATGTTCACGTGTAGTAGCTGTGCGTGTTGCCTGCATGTCATGACACTCGAGCTATTCGGTCTTGTCAGATGTGTTGTAACATCTACTTCAGAAGTGGCATTGTCGGAGGCCATTTACAGCTTCTATGGCCTAAGCTGTGAGTTTTACACTATACTCGGCAGGAAACGCTGCAGTACACCGTGATGATCAGTGTACTAATATTCTATGATGGTGATTCCATTGAGTCTTGGCTCAAATACACTTACTTGAAATCTGCGCAAAGCTATACATTAGTTGACTTTGTTAGGCAACACTTCCTACCAGTGGCGACGCGTGACTTTTTCTAAACTGTTACCAAAACCAGATGTGAATGATATTCCTATTTAAAATTATCTAAAACAGGTGTTGGTCTTCATTTTCAATGATCTCCTTTTTAGAATGACTTTTTAAGTATAGTTGATCGATTACGCAGCGACATTCATCCGTTTAATTGCACGCACACTACAGCCGGTAACCAAAACGGCTACTTACGAGTGCAAGTCAGTAACCAAAACAAAAAGTGGTAACAAGCCCACATAATAGTCGCAGCGGCTCACGCAATCTGGCGACCGCGATCAGACACGAGCCGGCACCGACGGTCTCCGAAGGACTATCAGGTGTATCCATAAACGAAAATGGTAACAACCGACAACCAAGTCGCGGGGAGTCAGCTTCGTCGCGTTCGCAAAATCTAGACATTATAGGGCGCATTATTTTCTTGCGGCTAATTTGCTATTTACTGAAGTACTATTACATATATTGCTGTTGGTAAAAATATAAATAAAATATTTATTTTCAAGATTTTTAACTGTTACCAATGGTAACAATGGTTACATAGACGCTTCGCCACTGCTGGATTTACATCCCAAGCGGAACAATACTTATTTTTACAAGCCTTTTGGTCGCAAAACCTACATGTCTGACCGTATTTGTCTGTCCAGCTAATAGATATACTTCATGGGCAGCATATTTAGAAATAATTTTGTCTCATAGCATAGGTATCAATGATCAAACTGATGCTAAAACATGCAGGCAATACACACAAGCATCCAAATGCGATCTTAGTACTAGACCATGCTTTATTCGTCACATCTTGTTCACAAATGTACTCTACAGACTCGGAGAAATGGAATCCGCAAAGCATGCTGGCTAAAAGTGAATTGCACTATCTTAGGCAACATGATCGTTGAGCCGTTGCTCGATAGATGGATGCGTCCAGTTAGTAAGTTTCAATATTTCTTGTGCTGATGTCTTACCCATTCCGTTACTTTGTTCTGTATTGTTTTTTGAGACTTCAAAGGTGGTGTAACAGCTGAAACTTGCCATGTGTCATGTGGTTGTCTAGCAACAATGGAATTTTATTTCCAATGCAGGTTCTGAATTTGCAGAGATAATCTCTTCTTTGTATGTTTGTCTATCCATCAATTGCTTTGGTTGCCTGAACGTCATCGAACACGCCCGAAAATCAGTTCGTTCGGTAATAAGAGCAGATTATTTTGTTAGGTTAGAATCCAGGGACTATTGCATCGGTCCAGAGCCTAGTCAGAGATTGTCCACAGTGGCAGCTGGGGACCTACGGGGTGAGTGGTAAAGAGCCTAAAACAAATTGGAGGACGATGAATTCATTTGGGGGCTGACGCAAAGGGTAATTTCTGTACTCTGCTCTTTAATTGTCACAAAGACATTCGCTCTTAGAAGCACTGATGCAGGCCACACGACCGCCCTCTCCCTCCGCGCTCTCAAATTTTCAATTGCAGATGCTCTCCACGAGACGGACATCTTTCTGGACAAGAGAGAATGAGAAAGAGGGAGATAGCGAGAGAGAGAAGAGGAAAGGGTGAAAGAAAGAGAGGGAAAGATCGAGAGAGATGACTGCGATGATGACTCCCCATCCTCTTATTACCATTAACTGTTTTGGGCAATTACCTGTCCGGGTTAAAAGAGGTTCTGTCTACCCCATGTGCTGGAAGAACGGCGAGCTAGCCTTCCAGTTTCTACGTTTTGCTCTGTATATTCGGAGCCTTGAGGCTTAAAGCTAAATACTCAGCTAAATGGTGAAACACCTTAATCCTCATTGGGAGACCAGGAAGCTTCATTAAACTAGTGGGGTAGAGTGTTGGTACACCAGGAGCTGGAAAAAGGCTCAGATGCGGACCAGTTGCAAGGCTTCCCTTCCCCGACCACGATGACTACTAAGGTCGGCGCTTGGGGTCTACCTACCTGACACTATATTTTTAAATATTCAGCAACTTCCCCAAATGGAAGCCAATGTCTCCCGAGACATTCCGCATGACTCCGCACGCATACCGGCGCGTACCGTGGATCAACATTTGCAAGGCGGCCTTGAAAACTGTTATGGAAACGCCTGAAGGGGGCAGGTAGGGAGGGGGGGGGGAGGAGTCAGACAAGTAATAAATCGTTGAATATATTAATTACTGTTATTATAAAAATATGAATTGTTTGAGCGCGCGTGTTTATATAATCTTGGTAATTTGCGATCGCTGATGGGTAGTTAGCAGGCTGATTCAAGACAAATGACGGAACAATACATAGTCAAAGGATTTTCTGGAATCGTCAGCATAAAATCCCCCAAAGCGTATAACTTCCTAAGTCTCCCAAGTTCAGGCAGGGCTAAGGCCCGTATCGTCAGTCGTCCCTACAATTGTAGGGCGCGTTTATGGCCTACTTGATTGTCATAATGCTTTCTCTCCTTCAAAAATTTCTAGATTACACTTGTCCTGTGTCAGCGTCAGCGCTCTCCTATTGTGAAGATATGTTTCTTTTTAAATTTTAGGAAATTTCAGGCTGATAAAACATGATATAACTCAAAAGCAAGCACAATTTCATGCAAATAGATGTTTGTGATATAACCTCAAAATAGAGCGCTGACACGGAGAAGTAGAAAACTATGACAATCAAGGAGGCCATAAAGGCGCCCTACAATTGTAGGGACGACTGACGATACGGGCCTAAGCAACCAGCTTCTTGACGTAAGACTTGGACGTCCGTCTGTGAATACACAAGACCCAAAAAACGCGTTGTGATTGATTAGCAAGATCGTTACTAAGAGCTATTGATTGAAAGTTATGACACTCAAAGTGTTACTGAAGAGATAATTTGACACGATTAAGTCAGCTTAATTGCATTACATACTAAAAAGAAGCTAGGTTATCTCGTTTATTTGATGTGTCTAAAATGAAGACAAAACACCATATTCCTCCAGTTTATTTCGCAACTTCTGGCGATTAGTGATCCGCCTGTTTCTTACCAATATGTCAGCAGATTTCGCTCTTCTATAGATGAGAATGTTAAGCTTCAATTTTAATTCCAGCTTTGTCAGTATCTATACATCGTTTCTGGGGCATCAAGAATAAAGAACAATCTAACAAAAGAGACTTTCTCAGCACTACTATACTTAGCTCTTAGATTATACGAGTATCAACTTTCTTGCAGCAGTATATGATACTCCCAAAGTTGGATTTCATGGCCGATTCCGCATAAAAGTAGTAGAAAATTTGTAACATTCAAGCGAGTATGCGCTTCTTGTCGGCTGGCTAACAGTTTCATTGTTATTATTTTACCATGCGGATAGGCAGTTGTTTCAGAATGACTCACCCAGCCTACCGCGACGCCGGCGGACACAATAATTCGTCTACAATGCGTTTATTATTAATAAAATGCGGTTTGATGCGCCCACGAGACCATAACGTCAGCATACGCACAAAGATGTTCGCCGTATGAGAATTAAGAAACCGCATAATAATTTTTCCCAATTTGCATATGGGAGCCTTTGTCAGTGATGCTGAAATTACAACAGGAGACAAATACAAATCAATGGGCTCGTTCAGTTAATTTCAATTTTGTTATTATTGGACAGTATGCTAGGAATAGTGATTATTGAATTTTAATCCCATGCCATTAAGGAGTAAGCATTGTATAACATGGAAAGCCACGTCACTTGTCGTATGTCAATCTGTCTGTCCGCTAATCCTTGGCCGTCTCTAACTTGGGAAGCACCACTCGGATTTTGATAAAAGCTTCCAGGCAAGGTTACTATTATCCTATAGATGAATAAGCGTTGTAGTTTCTAAAAATCGGTCAGTGTCGACGGCGGTTGCCTACCAAAGAAACAATGTTTGCAAAAAAATCATTTTCTCGTTTTTCGAAAACAGAATCATATTTAAAGCTACCAATGCTCGGAAACAGATCCTTTGTGGTAGAAAATTACTTACTACTACATATTACGGGCACTGGCCAGATTCCGGGCATTGGCGTTAATGGCCGGGTGATGATGTAAATGCCCGACGAGTAACGGGCAACGATGAATTTTGAACATTGATTTTGAGTCAATTCTGCTCCTCAGTACTTTGGTATGGAATTCTGGTGAAATCTGTCGTAGATTTACTGGAAAAACCAAGACAAAAACTAATCATTTTTTAACGTTGGAGAAGATAACAGTATTGTTAAGATGCAGGAAGTAGAGACTTCAGTAATACTTGTTTTCACCAAATTGTTCTCTTTGAGTAATTTTTCGTTACTACGCATACCGTTAACATTTTTCACCGGGGTATAACGTATCTTTAAATTTTGTCTGTTTTTTGACATTTAATTTTTTTGAAGTTTTTTTAGGTTTTTTTATAGATAATACTCCTACCATCTCAATCTGAAGGGTTCTGAAGTGTGACTCAATGTTGAAAAAAGCTCGAGCTATTTTACTGTTCTTGCGATGTCGTCATTTGCGTGAAAGTGCCATTATTTGTTTTTTTTATTTATTTTGGTTGAAACACCTTCTATTGCTTTATGCTTGTTGCGAAAATTACCTTGCTCGTTCTAGTCCGTGTCTCCCACCCCCAAAAACAAAAATCTTCCTGAACATATATTGATCCTGCCACCATCTTCCCCCTCCCTAGACAAATTCCTAAGTCCGCCCTTGAAGAATCACAAATCTCCTCATGCAAACTTTCCATGGTAGTCGGAGAAAACGTCAGTGTCGCGGGGTTCCAGCTAGTGTCTAGCTAAATCGATATGAATCACAGTGAACAATCATCAAATTAAAGTGAACATTAACGCAAATACAGGCTGGTACCGCCAGTTCCAGTATCGTGCATTCTCATCAGAGTCCTTCATTTCCATGTACCGAATGCCGTCGATGACGTTGTCAATAACAGTGTACATTGATTACTAATTATACACTGTAGACAGAAATGCTGTTATTGTTGTATTCTAACCTCTAATTTCTATTCAACCGGCTTTGCCGATGATTTAGAAACATCTGAACATTTCAATTTAGTTCAACTGATGCCTTAATTAGGCAATTAGCCGTTTCTAGGAACATCTGTGTGAATTTTTCGATGTAGCATGTTTTGTTTGATTTGCCATTTTTCATTGTTTTGAATACGTTTTGTTTTTTTTAGGATATATGGAAATTGGGTAATAAATATTTTCGTGGCGTATTCAACTTCTATGAAATCTGAATATGACTCCAGATCGGGGATATGTAATATGTCTTACACACAGTATAACATTAAAAGTATGATGCAAATGGCGGCTAGCCATTGGCCAATCTACTCAAAAATAAAAATGCCTATCACTGTATCCAGATAGAATAAATAAAGTATTGAATGCTTCTAAAATATTACTGTTACTGTGTACTTAATATACAAAGATTAAATGCTGCCAAAATTTCTGCGTTACTGTGTGTTGAAATTATAATTGTTTCAATAGTGACAAATATATGACGATTTGCTGTATCCTTAATATTATATGAGTAAGAGCGTTGAAACATGTCCGAAGTCTTGGTATGGATAATGTGTTCGAATACCTAAATTCAAACGATGAATGCTTGCTCTAAATGTTAGCTTGTTCCATAAACGTAGTGGTTAATGAGTAGTTATACTAAATTTTACAAATGACAAAAATAAATATTTTAACGGGTTATTAATTTTGAGCCATTCTAAATCTTTGATTGGGCCACATAGATGATCATATTTCCTAAATTTACCGGCAACAAGAATTTTGAATATTCTGTAGTCTGTAGGCGAGCATTTGATCTAGGGAGGGATAATGCGTTTTAATTCCATATACAGGGTGTTCCTTAATAATATGTGAATATTTAAGGGTGTGAATCTACATGAGAAATTAATGTTAGTTTGCTTTATAAACTATGGTACAAAAATGTTTCCTTAGGAAAAAAAATGGAAATTAATTAGTATTTTCAGATCCGCTTCAGATATTTCGTTAGTATTTACTACGTAGTGAAAGTTAATAAAGTTGCATATTCTTCAATGCAAAAATAATTTTTAGCTTTAACAGTGGCGTGCGTACGGGTATTGAGTTCGATAGTTTCGGTTCAATTTAAAACAAATGATCTCTCTTGAATTGTTTTCGTTAGATGCGCCAGTTTTGAGCAAAAAAATAAAAACCGTTCTATTGTCCGAGAAAATTAATGTAATAATTTAGCAATAAATATCTAGTTGCTCTGGAATATGTCACTGGCTTTTGACATCTGACAAGTCTCTGTTATTCAAATCTGTTCGCTGTGACATCTTTTTCATTATTTAGTTTTTAGAATCTTGTTAATAATGGTGAATTATTCAAATGCAGTAATGGCGGAAATACCTTACGTATATGGCCTTGCGGATAGTAAGGGTGAGCAAGCCAGACGGATTTATCACCAGAGATATCCCGATCGTGCTTTGCCAGATAGTCGAACCTTTTCTAATATTTATCGTCGTCTTATTGAAACTGGTTCTGTCCGAAAAGGAACATCTGAAGGTAGACCTCTAAGCGTGAGAACACCTGAAATTGAGGAAGCAGTGCTGCACGAAGTTGAAGAACATCCTGAAACGAGTACGAGAAAGATCGCTAGACACTTAAATATTTGCCATCAAATTGTTTGGAGAATTTTAGTGGATTTTTTCTCATATCCTTACCATATTTTAAAACTACAGGCATTACTTCCCATTGATTTTCCAAGGCGTGTGACCTTTTGTCAGTGGTATCTTCAAAAAATTACACAAAATCGATTCTGTTCACGGACGAAGCTAAATTTTCTCGAAATGCCATTCAGAATTTTCACAATAATCATTTGTGGACAGTTGCCTTTGCTGCTTAATGATGTTCCGTAAGTAATAAGAAACAATATGTGGTACATGGTGCACCAGCGCATTTCAGTGTAGCGGTTCATTATTATTTACAAACTGTTTATCCAAATCGTTGGATTGGCCGCGGTGGGCCCCAAGAATGGCCACCAAGGTCTCCAGACCTCAACAGCTTAGATTTATTTTTGTATGGCTATCTTAAGGCAGTAGTGTACACAAGTGCCATTAACACTTTAGAGGAATTAAGAGAAAGAATAGTTGCAGCTTGCGATAGAATAAAAAAGACTACAGGGATATTTCAATGAGTTCACAATTCCATGAGAGGCAGGGCGGAAGCATGCATACTAAGTGAAGGGGACCATTTTCAACAATTTTTTTAATCATTTCGTTGGTCTTAATGTTATGTTTATGTTGTCAGTTGTTGTTGTTCATTACCCCTAATGTGTTTAATTTTTCCAATTAAATTTATAATAAAAATGGCGCATCAAAGGAAAACAACTCAAGAGAGATCATTTGTTTCAAATTGAACGGGGAATTCAAAAATAATTTTTATTTTTCAAAAAACCATTGGCGTACCATTTGAAAAATATCGAAGTCAATACGCGTACGCACGCCACTGTTGAAGCTAAAAATTATTTTTGCATTGAAAAATATGCAACTTTATTAACTTTCACTACGTACTAAATATCAGTGGAATATCTGAAGCGGTTCTAAAAATATTAATTGATTTCCATTTTTTCCCTAAAACTTCAACACCCCGAGTTTCGGTAAGGAAACATTTTTGGACCATAGTTTATAAAGCAAACGAACATTAATTTTTCATGTAGATTCACATCCTTAAATATTCGCATATCATTAAGGAGCACCCTGTATATTCACAAAGATGCCAAACAATAATTATAAGTTAAAATTATATCTACCAGATAGTTTTAGTGACTGTCTGAATTTCTAACGAATTTTCCACAAGCACCTGTTGTACCACTGCGTGCTTCAAAGTATCGGACACTTGATGTGGCATTTATGAACGCTATTCGCGTAGGCATCCACAAGCTTATTAATATATTCATGTTTGTCTTTTATAGACGTAATAATATAATGTCATTACGAAAACGATACCTTACTACCAACTAGTGTTAACAGTAATTTTTGGCATGACAATAACCTCTTGTAAAATGTCTTTATTAGCAATTAGACTAAACCCGCGGCTCCGCTCTCGTGGAAACAGTGTAAGTATTGATCATTCGTTTTGCATTTGTGTGAAATAGGTTTGTGTCGGAGATTCAAAGTCATTAAACAGATTGTCACTGAACATTTTTTATCCATGATTTTATTGCAAAAGTAGATTAATTTCTATGTTTCGCCCTGTTTAATCCTAGGCGAAAAGTAAGGACTTTACTTGAAGATTCATCTAATCTTCAAATCCTACTTTCCTATGCGGCTTCACCTCCGCATATGGCTCAGTTAAAACCGTTTTACTGTCTGCAAGTCAATTGAATCCAATCACCTGCAGTTGCAAGACAGGGTTTTCTCGATTAAAAGGAGCAAGGTTAGACAACCTAAATGAATGAAATATCCCATGTTACATACCAAACCTATAATTTGGATATTGGTTTTTACTCTTCAGAATACATGGTTTTAATACCCAACTAGTTTCAATCGTCAACGTTCCAACATAAACACAATTAAACGTACGCTATCGTTCAAAAGTATTTCAACACCCAGAAAACAAAGAAACTGAGGGAAGTTACTAAAGAAAACATTACAATATTTCTATGAAACATTTATTTTCTTAATTCTCAACATACAACTATTTGTAATCAAAACGATCATATTTTTTACTCTTCAACATGTCCTCCTTTAATTTTAAATACAGCCTGTCAAATGATGGGTACATGCGCAACTAATTTTTCTAAAGTGAATGGGGTTATTTTTTGCCATTCGTCATGTAATATCCTCCATAAGTCTTCTTGAGATGTAAGACAACATTAACGTACTTGTCTCTGCAGTTCATCCCTCAGCAATTCGATCGGATTCTGATTCATCGCTCCAGAAGACTTTCTTCCTGTCAGCAACTGTCCAATCTTCATCTTGTTTGGCCCAATTCAGTTTTCTTTTGTTAGCAGCCATGAGGAGTGGTTTCGATCCTGCTATGGATCCCGTACGTACAACACACATTAAAAGAAATAATCGAAAATCAAATCATGAGAAAGAATTCCTATACAAAAACATAACAATATTCTAAAGGCGAAGAAATTCCTATTACACTGGACAACAAATTTTAGTTTTTTAATTGTATCTTGTGGGAAAAGTGCACTTCTTTGTTAATTTTGGGGCGCTGAATCCAAAAATGACAATGAAATAAAAAAATTGGTTGCGGTTTAGAAAAAAAACTTTTTATTTTTAAGGAAATATTAAAAAAAGTAACAAGATTCATATACTTATAAGAATCACTATATACGCTGTCATTTTGCTGTTCTTTTATGGATCGTTTCTGGAGCATGGAAGGATTCCACTTTCCCTGGTACCTTTTTTCCATTGTTGAAATATCCTGATGAAAACGTTCGCCGTGCTCAACACTTACGGCTCCGCAATTGTCAGGAAAAAAGTCCAGGTGCGAGTGTAGGAAATGTATCTTAAGAGACATATTACAGCCCATCTTTTGATACGATGACAGCATATTTTTGACAAAGGTTTTATAGTAGTCAGCTTTTCTATTTCCCAAGAAATTAGTGACCACCAGACGGAAATCATTCCAAGCAGTTTTTTCAATACCTGTTAAAGTGTTTTCAAACTGTGTATCTTTCAAAATATTTCGAATCTGTGGTCCAACAAAAATACCTTCTTTAACCTTTGCCTCACTTAGTCTTGGAAATTTCTGACGCAGGTATTGAAAAGCTGACCCATCTCTATCTAATGCCTTGACAAAGTTTTTCATTAGGCCCAACTTGATATGCAGTGGTGGTAATAAAATTTTTTTCGAATCTACTAATGGCATATGCTATAAATTTTTTGACCTGGCACTAGGAATTGACGAACAGGCCAGTTTTGTCTGGTGTAATGAAGTGCCTTTGCCCGACTGTCCCATTCACACAAAAAACAGCAAAACTTTGTGCAGCCTAGCTGCAGCCCAAGTAAAAGTGCAACAACTGTCAAATCGGCACAAATATGCCATTGGTGCTCATCGTATTTTATGCATGTCAATAGGTACTTCATATTGTCATATGATTCTTTCATGTGAACTGCATACCCTACAGGAAGAGATGGTAAAATATTTCCAATATGCAATAACACTGCCTTTAAACTCAATGTTGAACTGTCTATAAACAATCTCCATTCTTCTGGGTTATAGTTTATATTTAAAGCCGCCAGTAAGCCGTTAATGTTACTGCAGAAAACCAAGTTATTCTCCATATTGAAAAATGGTTCTAAGTCTTTGTGGCGTTTACGAAAAACACATACCGAAACATCATCTTCTAACAAGTTCCACTGCTGCAGTCTTGATCCAAGTAACTCTGCCTTACATTTTGGAAGTTCTAAATCTCTTACAAGATCATTTAATTCTGACTGTGTTATTTTGTGCGGTTGGTGGCATGACGTGCTCGGTATAAAATCAGGATCTATTGACGTTGATGGCATATCTACTTCCTGACGAATCACTCGATCGCCATGATCTGATTCGTTTTCTGATTCGCAAGTTGAGGATTCTGGGGGTTTTGGAATAGGATTTTCGTCACTGTGAGGCACAGGTCTCATCGCAGATGGTATGTTTGGGTAGTTAATAACCGATTTTTTTTTCTTGGACATACCTGTGGCTTGTCCAACACAAGGTACCATGCAAAAGTAACAATCATTAATATGATTTGTAGGCTCTCTCCAAACCATTGGGACAGCAAAGCGCATAGACCGTTTTTTGCCATTTAACCAGCTCCTCAGACTTGAAGCACATGTATTACAGCAGATGTGGGGTGCCCACTGTTTGTCTTGATCACCTAGTTTACAACCGAAATAAAGCTGATATGCCTTTGTTATTAGTGGAGTAATAGACCGTCTCTGAGACGCAAAAGTCACATCACCACACACGTAACAAAACTGATATGGATTGTTTACACACTTTCGAGACATCTTGCATGAACGCTGTTAGCCAACTGAGGAAAAAACGGCTAATATAAAACAATATAATGTACACGTATGTATAACGTAACACAATCATGCCGATTACATCATCTTTACTTGCCGAATATAAAAATGTAGCACGTGCATTCTTGTGAATTACAGTATATTAACACTGTCACAGCAGGAACACATATAATTACCGTATCTCTAAAACTTGAACTAATATTGAAAAAATAAGTTTCATTCCGGTTTTAGCACATTAAAAATAGTAATATTTTGTTGATTTTATTTAGGATATTTTTTGGCTGTTTATCAGTGTTATGGCTAATGATTAGAACCCAATGATAGTGTGAGCAACATTTTGATTTCAATAATCCTTCAGGGATGCTTGATTTCCAAGGTGGTGGTTATACAATAAATAAAGAAAAATAAATACCTACCGAATAGTTTTTTTTACTTGTTATGATTTTAAATGAAAATATTAAGGTGTTCAAATATACTAAGTGACATATAAATCGGAACACCCAGTTTAAATGGTTTTATTTTAATAAAAGTTGGTGAATGTATTTATCTTACTGTAAAAAACAAGTGAAAAAATTTTCAGCGTTATCAGTTGGACATTCCGGTTTTTATACTGCTTTTTTTTAATTCATTAACGCTCAAAAAATGAATATTTCAGCCGCAGTAAAGAATCAACGTTGGCGGATTTTGGTTCTTGACATCCTTTACGATCGGTTACGATGGCTAGAGTACGGAGACCTGTACGATTTCGTCAACTTAGTGAGTTTGATAGGGGCCGTATAGCGGGACTTCGGGAAGCTGGACTTTCTTTTCGGGCAATTGCAGCTAGAGTGCAAAGAAGTGTAGACACTGTGGTGAGGTGTTGTCAGGCATGGCTTCGAGAAGGCCGTACGCAAGGAGCAAGGGGCACTGGACGCCGCCGTAGAACAACAGACCGTGAAGATCGCCGCCTAAAATTATTGGCCTTAAGGGACCGTTTCTCCACTACCAGGTCCATTGCAAATGAATGGTTTGCAGAACCCTGAAGACCTATTGGCATGCGAAGTGTTTACCGACGAATGAGAAGTTTAGGCTTGTTTTCATACCGGCCACACTGGGTCCTCCCTTTTACTCGAGAACACCGACGTAATCGCCTTGAGTGGTGCAGACAACGGTCACTCTGGGATCAGGAATGGAACAGTATTGTCTTTAGTGACGAGTTTCGATTTTGTTTAGGCATGCACGATGGTCGTGCCAGGGTTAGAAGGCGACGTGGTGAAAGGAGGAATCCACAGTTTTTTATTGAAAGACATGTTCATCACACTGTTGGGGTTATGGTTTGGGGTGCTATAGCTTATGGTTCCAGGTCACCTTTAATCTTCATCAGAGGTAACATGAACGCGCAGCGTTATATCCACGAAGTTCTAGAACCCCATCTTTTACCCTATCTTGACACCCTGGCAGATCCAACTTTCCAACAAGATAATGCCAGACCACATGTTGCAAGAGTCACAATAGACTTCTTCCAACATAATGATGTCACATTGTTACCATGGCCACCAAGATCTCCCGACTTATCCGAAATTGAGCACGTGTGGGATATGATTGGTAGGATATTGCTCAATTTGCAACGTCCTCCTCAGACTCTAGAAGCACTTCGAGAGGAGTTGGTGGTTGCCTGGAATGAGATACCACAGGAAGACATTGACCACCTGATCAGAAGCATGCCTAGGCGCGTTGGAGAATGCGTAGCACATCAGGGTGCATCCACACATTATTAAAGGTCAAAGGGCTTTAAAGCAGTGCAATCATTTTGAAATTTTTATCATTTACTTATTATGCTTCATTAAGTACTTATACAAAATTTTATTAAAATAAAACCATTTAAACTGGGTGTTCGGATTTATATGTCACTTAGTTACTTTTGATCGGTAGTGTAAACAATTAAATATAACCACGTAAACCACCGGACCGGAATGACATTTGCATGCATTGGTAACTTGTAAGTTACTATTACACCAGAATTGCAGACAAAATCCAACTAATTGAAAAACTATATCTGTAGCCAGACAATGGAGTCCTACACCATGATGAATCCTGATCGCAGTAAATACTGATCGTGCGACGTTCCCCTTAGAGGCCATTGAATAACACAACGCTGTCTAGTACGGATTAGCTACTAACTTGTAAGCATAGTTACGATTTTCAAAGGCCGCTTCATAATGAATGCATGTCACGCTTTGCAAGCAAAAGAGGAGGATTTTAATACACGTTTTAGATAAAGAATTCGCAATGACGAATCTCGGATCCAGCATAAGGAAATGGCGGTTGAAATTACAATATTTTGTGGTGTCCGTATCGTGCCGACCTTTTGTACTTGTTCCTGAATGCTAAATATGACCAAAGAAGTGTCTTTGAAGACTTAAATTCATGTTAGAGCAAACTAAAATAGTCCTGTGCTCTGTTAAATGAATGGTAACTAGCTCTGATAAACAGTCTAGCTTTAGCAAACACATATTTGAGTTTTGCAAGATTCAAAATTATGAGCCAAGTTCAGCTAAAAAGTTATGACATTCATATGTTAAGAGCTACAAAACACTTATCATCTAAGCTTGTCACATTGTTTAACGTCCAGAAAAAATACTGCTTATAAAGGGTGTATCAATAAGAACGCAATATTTGAATTTAACGCAATTTTGGCAGTCATAATGTCATAATGATTAGATGATTTATAGAACGGCGTATCCTAATTGTTAAAAATTATTACCAAGGTGGTGGAAGTTTAATTGTCACGATTCGAAAAGTGCAGCAAATATTTGGTCGGAATAATGTTCCTACTCCATTCACTATGAAAAGAATAATCCAAAAATTTTAAAGTACTGCTTCTGTTAATATTGTGAAACGTACGAGACGAGTTCGCAGCGGTCGTTCAGAAGAAAATCTCAGAGCAGTTAACGAAAGATTTACACCTGCATGCCTACAAAGTCCAATTGACTCAACAGCCTATGCCAACAGACTATGCACAGCGAAGAGAGTTTAGCAATTGGATCCTTGGCCAACAGTATGTGAGTGGTGATTTTGTAGACAAAACCATGTTTAGCGATGAGACCCATTCTTCAGTTCATGAGAAAGATATGTATCCAAAACGTGTCTTGGCTTTGGGGTTATCTGAAGTCACAAGCTTATGAAAACAAGCCTGCAACCACTGAAGCATTTAAATCTGAAATCAGACGCTGTATCAGCGAGATACCACGAAATGTGTTCCAAAATGTTACCACAAATCTTATTAAAAGAGTACGCATCTGCCAGCGGAGCCGTGGCAGCCATTCACCTGATGTGTTGTTTGATATATAATTCCAAAGTGTATACACCATAATCCAATAAATGTTTGAGATATTTGTTACGAAATACCATGTTTAATATAACCTTGAAATATTGTGTCCTTATTTATCTTAATTCTTTACGACTTCCATAAGGCTGAGACCGGAATAGGTACCTGCGTTGATATTTGGGAGGCCATGGAGCAGAACTGTGTCCTTTTCCCGAAAAAAAGTTAATCGTAAGCTTTGTTATATCAAAAACATAAGTTCAGCCATCTCCAAATAAATGAAGATTCCATATCCATAACCTGATCTGTCAGAACTTATAACAAATCGACTGAATACCAACTTGAATAGCCTTCTCAAAACCTCTGAAGATCACTTGTTAAAGGTAAACCCTAGTAAATCGACGGCTATATTGTTTTGTAGTGATTCCTGCAGAAACGTATTAGAAAATAATATTAAGCTCAAACTAGGGGACAATATAATATCATTTAGGGATTCCGTGAAGGATTTGGGTGTTTGACTCTAAACTTAAGTTTACTCTGTGCCTAAGAAAAGTATATTCAATGTTAAAAATAATTTACCCCCATAGACATTACCTATCACAAAATACTAAAGCCACGCTCTGCGAAGCTTTAGTGTTGTCCCACCTCAACTTTGCTGATATGGTATATGGCCCATTTCTTGATAGTGTGGAACTAAAACGGGCTCAAAAAGCTCAGAATTCTTGTTTGAGACTGATATTTGGCATAAGAGGTAGACAAAGAGTATCCCACAAACTACCTGAACTGGGATGGTTGAATATGGCTTAGAGGCGTACCTTGCAGTCTACTTCCTTTTTTTACAAGATTATAAAATATAAAAGCCTTCCTTATCTTCACTTAAAAATTAGTTACCGGACCGATGCACATAATCTAAACATTAGAAGATTGAATTTGATTACAATACCATCACACAATAAAGAATCATTTAAGAAATCATTCTCATTTCAAATTGCCTTTTTGGTAAATAAATTCAAAATTAAAGATTTTTCTCTCTCGGTAGCTTCATTTAAGAGGAATCTTAAAAGTGATTTACTATCTCAGATATCATAGAAAACACATCTTCTGCTCCCCTTTTCTCTTCTTCTCTTTCCCCTCGCTTTCTCTTCTCACTCTAAATTTCCATTTCTCTACTTACTATACTTCGCTATATTTCTTAAGATTAAAACATTATCAATTATCAATGCCTTAACAGCCATTTGTCTTACTATAGAATTGTTTAAATTTGTTTGTTTTTTTTTGCTCTAGCAACTGCTTCTTTAAGGGGCAAGCTGATGTAGCCCTTTATCCTCTTAAGGCTTTTTTGTTTGTAAACTTCGTATATACTGTTTAATGAGGGTAATAAATATTATTATTATTATTATATACCTAGACATGACGTAAGATAGGAGGTTTCAAGTAGTTTTCTCTATACTATCTGTCTCTAATCACACAATGATGCTAAAGGTACATCAAAATCTCCCTGCTGCTGCTCTTCTACGTAACATTGTACTATAATTCTTTATTATCACGCATACATAGAAATTACAGTACAAGTCCATTACCATCCATTGCATAATATAGCCGATTCATTAAAAAGCTACATAGATATGAATTATTTACAACGAATAAACAGTTTTTTTACGTGATCACATCCCGTAACAAGACAACAAATAAAAAGTGAAACATTGTTGAACCTGCACGCCATACTAACTAAAAAATTCGATGCACGTGTTGCAAAAAGGAAAATGTCAACATTCAACGTGCCCCACGAAAATTGTACTCGACAGTGAATTTTAAGCTCAATCTTGAAGACAAAGGAGGGCGTGTTGAATTTTTGAAGAGATCTTCACCTTTCGATGTCATCGCCCAGTGAGATGTTCTGAACCGTTATCACGCCAACGGAAAATATGCATAAATACATCCATAAGTCGGAATAAGTTGTCAATGTTCTTCCAATACGAATATCTTTCGGGGCATCAATCGGGTTGGAATTACAATGAATATTTTGAAGGTCATTGCTTCGGTGTTTAGGTCATAATATTTGTTTGTTATAAATGTATGAAAGCTGTTCTGTTTTCCTTTTCAGAAACAACTGCGCGATTTCAAGTTCTGCCCTATCACATGTTTTGAAGTGGTCACTGCTCGATTCAAATATAGTTTATAGACGCTATTTTCTTGTTGACTCATTCTAGAATAAAAATAGCTGTTGAGACTTCCACTATCTTAGGGTTTTATATATCTCAAGGCAGGTAATAGCTTACGATCCTATCTACTCGGATAGCCAACCAGCAATCAAAGCAACAAGTACTTGTGGAATAATAAAATACTTCTGGGGTGTAGGAAAGCTTTGTAGTATAGCTGCAAATGAGATGGTAGACAGTAGTGCAAGAGGATCCAATAAAAGATTATTGGGTCCCGAACTAGCTCCAGGATTAGATTACTAACAATTAGATCTATAATGCGGGAGTTATAAGAGATGGAAATGTAAATCGATATGGGTATTTAAAACAAGAAAGTAACAAACTATAAGCCCTACTGCCAAGAAAGGATGTTTCTGTCATCCAAAATTGGATGGCAGGACTCTTAGTCGTCTGCCTTGTGGATAATGAGGAGGCAGGGGGTTCTCAGACACAATTCTAGGTAATTTTGAATATTTAGAGTAGCATAAGTAGATTAGACTGGGGTCTACTGTGTTGCTGCCAGAACATGCCATGTTCTAGCAACGATTTTCAGACGTTTTGCAACAGTCAAATTAAGTTGACCGAACGTTATGCATCAAACTGAATTGGTTATCTGGTTGCAAGTGTTCATAAACATCAGAAACTCACTCCCGGAACTTGATTACAAGGAGCCAAGGCCATCTTGATTATGCAAAAATTTAATTCATTCACGACTATTTTTATTGTATTGGATGACAAGCCTTTGCTTGAACATAAAATGATCGGGCTATACCTAGCTTCAAAATGTACAACTCAACTCAAGAATCTTATGAACAATAGACATATAAGTGTTAGCAAGGCCACCAGAACTACGTCACGTAAGCGTTCGCAGTGTGCTAGACCAAATAACAATTATCCTATTTTTCTGATTTACTGCTTCCTGTCTAGCTGCTTTTCTTCGAAAGGGAAACGTACGATAAAGAGTCGAGAAGCGAAGACCATGAGTCAAGTAGCTTGTGGTCAAAGCGCTACAACGGTAAACAGTGACCCACGCAGAATTCTTCGTCAGTCACGATGCAGAAATGTAATACCTTCAACGAGATTGCAGCATACATTTTTCATCGGTGGTTCATGAGAAGACTGTGAATACAGGGTAGCTCCAGGATAAATCGTACAATCGGAAAAATATACGAAATATATAAAGAGATATTTGGTCAAGAAGTCTGGTACTTACTATGCCAAAGCTGACGAGAAATTATTGTAATCGGAAAAATTTGTAAATTGAGATATTATGTTTTTTGGATGTTATATGACATGTACATCACTAAAAACCATGTCACTTTTGTCTGTCTATCTATCCGCAAATTTTATAACCGGCTATAACTGGAGAAGTACCGCTCGGATTTTGTTGAAATTTTCACACAAGGTTACTACTATGCCAAGGATGAAAAGGCTTTTGAAAATCGGTCTAGTGATGGCAGAACTAGGGTCAAAAACGCAAAAAAATAAAAATCTCTTAACCCTCGCTTTTTGACGTTACAGAGGCTCCTGATCATTTTTGAAAAAAAATTGTTGGGGTAGAAACTTAGAGATTGTAGGGGGTAAGGGGTTGTAAATGGATTCTGCTGCCGACTGCGCAATGGGCTTACCCATTTCATCTAACCTTTAGTTTGTGTTACTTCGTCTATTAGATATGTATATAATCTATGCTCTGTTCTTTCTTCTTGATTACCCATATCAATTCCTAGACCTAATTCGCGAACTTTACAAGAACAACTTGAGAATTTCCATGTTCCAATGATGTGTAGCTACAAACATGGGCGCCTCTCTTAATCTGCAATTTGTATTCCTCCACCATGCAATTTTTACTTTATATGAGACAATAAATAACACAACGAAAAGTAGAAAGATTAACCTTGATAAGACCATATTAATAATAATAATAATCCGGCTTTATTTATACAAAGTATAAAAAGGCGAAGTGTCGCTAAAAAGCGTTTTTCAACTTAACCCATATTTCTCGGTAGTATAATGAAGAAGGTATTTATTTGACATATGGATTCATTGCTGATGATAGGCCTATCATAATCTTAAAAAATGATGTATGAATTTACAGGTACTTACCTGATGAGTAACACAACATTAAGCTCCATTTTCGCTTAATGGTTTTCAGTGGTCATTCCGCGAATCATACTCGAATATTATCGACATCTTTATAAAATATTCCTCCTACGTGGAATGAACGGTTCATCAGTGAATCAGATGGTTATTCACGCCTTAGAGGTTCTACTTCCTCTGCTTAAAAAATTAATTATTTAGCGTATTTTTAACGTGGACAGTTATGTATGCAAATTTTAATCTAGTTCATCAACTTGAGAGCAAAACAAAGCATTCTTTAATATGCGTAGGATAACAGGTCTTGTTAATGATAGAGATTTGGCAACTGTTCAAATAGTTCAGATGAGAGTAATTGACTTTCATCATACTGGTTGAACATCTATCCCAGTTTTTAGAGCCTTGGGCTGTACTGCATTCATGGTAGAGCTCTTCTCTGAAAATAGAGAGAGAGGCATATCATGTTTTACTATAAGGGATGAATATAATCTGACGTAAACAATGCAAGGTATGTCTAATCACAAAACGGTGACCTTAGGTCTGTTTTTATACATACGATATGTTACATCAGTAAACAAATCATTCGCAAAATTACACAAAAGACAACCTTCAGTTATCATACAGTTTGCAATGATGACGAGCGACAAAGCAGTAAAGCAAAATGAATATTCAGTTCTAGAATTGGAATGCAATCAAGAGGAAGAACGTTTACTTCATTCCTTCATTGGTTGGTTAAGTTTTATATGGCTGCCACACCTTTTGTCAAGAGTCGTCTAAGCTCGTGTGGGAGCCAAAAAATCTCAGGACGTATGAACACGTTTCGATAATCGTATCCGCTATTGGGGAGACGCTGGATTTTTTTAGACAGGGGAAAGCTTTTATAGCCGCTCTGAGACAAGATCCTTTCTATCAGCTTTTCTGGAAACGCAGTGCAGTACTTCATCATGGTGGGTAGGGTCCCTCTAAGATTTATACCAGCCCGCTAACTCCCTATGTACATACGAGTACGCTTGTATGCAAGTACTGTCAAAGAGAATCAAAAGTTTGCCAATTCTGGCTTAACAAAGTTAGAAATGATTAATAATCGGATATACCGATTTTTAGAGTCATTAAATCGCTTATAACTCAAAAATGGTCAACTTTAGAGAAAAGTAGCTAGTAACTTTTTTTATTCAGAATGACCCAAGGAATCTGAAAAAAAATTGTCTGATTAAAAAACATTGTTATTTATTAAAAAAATTGTATTCAAGGTTACCGAGCGTTATATTAAATGATTAAAAACTCGGCTGAAAGTTCCATTTTTTTTAATCGCCGAATATCTAAATTGAAGTTAAGGAATTGCTCTAAAAGTCCTTTAGTAGCACATAAAAATTAATTTAGTTTGAAGCGATTTTTACCTTGTTTCTCAGTGTACTTTTTAGCAAGATTTGCCTCAGAATTGGATTGATTTCATTTCAGTCCACATTCCCTCATCTAAGTGCTTAGGACTATCCTCCTTGACAAAGCTATAGGTGCAGTTCGCATATTCTTTCTTTCCTATTTGCCTTAGGTAGCCTCCAAATCAACTATGTCCCTTGAGGAACTGTACTGAATAATAATCTATCTGCACTGCTCCCTGTCTATCTAGACCTTAACGTCTGTAATCAGCCTCCCACTGGACGCTCCATAACTGGCCATGCCCCATCCACTTATTATATAAAGCTTCTTTTTCCTCATTTATAGCTCCTGCTCCCTTCTCATAGACTGCATAGACTGTCACCATATAACCCTCTTACTCTGGAAAAGGCCCGAATATATCCAGGATCGAAACTTCCTTGATAGACAGACCTGAAACCTTTAATTCCACAATCTAGTTGCGCTGTACAGAACGTCTTGTACATTCCTTATGCTCTCTACAGTTCACTGAAGAGGTATGAATACTCATCTTTTTATTGCGTCTCCCTGAACTTCCAGACGAAAAAATTAAGGTGCAATAAACAGCGCATCGCATAAAGCACGTTTGATATTCTCCACCATATGTCACAGTGAGTCACTGCAAATAAGAAGAATCATCTCAGCAGATGTTGCGTGCGAATGCCTGTCATAGCACACTTTATTCTAAAACGCAAGATACTTGTAAATCATGTTGTGTTTAATTTTCTATAGCGATGGAAACAACTACGTTATTGCGTTGTTTGTAGGATCGTAAGCTGCATTATTTTTTGTGCATGGTCTTGATTTATATACGTTACATGATAATTAGAAAAGTAATATATACCCAAAAGTAACAAAGTATAGTCCCTAAAATAGACGTTTTATGTAACCTTATTTAAAAATGACCCCTTGGCATGCTGCCAGGCCCATAATTGCGTCAACACTTATTAAACAAATTTTTTCCAATTGTTCCAATTCATTTTAGGGGATATTGATATTGTAAATCTTTGTCTTTTTAATTATTAGTCAAGTGCTTGCTTAAAGTACACTGAGCGCGCGTTTGATTAATGATCAAGGAACAAAAGTTTAAAATAAAAATACCCCATAAAATGTCTTGGAGTTTTCTTAACCGAGATTTGAAGAGTATTTGGAAACCTTGGCAACACTAAGGCTTTCGTGTTTCGCGATTCTAAAATATAAAATCGCTTATATCTCCACGGCTATCAACATCCGTAAGAATATTTTTTGTTCAGAATAATCCAAAAAAACACAGAAAAAACTTTTCCGGAGCAAAAAGCTATCGTTTTAAATTCGTCTAAGAAAATCGTTTTAACATAAAAATGGTTCCTTGTTGGTAAGGACCGGATCAGAATATTTTTCAGAACAGATGCCAAAATACTTTACTAAGTGACATTACTTTCATAATGTCAAACTTAGCTACATAAGCGATATTCGCAAATCAAAGTAGATCAAGTGTTTTTACAGATGTTACTTTAAATACTAAAACCAATTATTTCCGAAAATTTCTCCATAATAAAATATCCCACTCAAAAACGCATGAGATGTCGTAGTAGTAGAGAATAGTTTTTATTCTATACAGGTCGAAATACCCCGCTTAATACGCGACTGTTGAGGTTTACATAACGAACATTTTTGTATGTGTATAGTGATTGTACCATCCCTAGTTTATGTACAACATTTTTAGTCGTTACTTTCATTCTCTCTGGAGATAAATATTATTTTTTCTCGATTATATAAATATAACCTCAGTACCATGTTTCACGGTGAGGGAATAACCTAGGGCAAAGAAGTCCGCAGGAATTTGTTTCAGAAGGGGAAGATTAGACATCGTCATGAAAAAAGCTTTGGTATAATGTGGAAGTGTATTTGCACCAAAAAATGTTTTCCAGGTTGGCACAAATCTTCATAATCTCATATATTGCACCCAGTAAATACGCAAGTAGGATACAAGTTTATAAGATTTTTTTTTATATTTTTCGACGCCTAGAATCACCCTGTATATGGCCTTTACAAGTAAAATTTTATGGATATTTGGATCATTCTTTGTCTTCCAGCGTGTTTCCAATGTGTCTTTCAAGGAAGCATAAAATTCAAGATACCATCAACGAAGCTTTCCGTAAAGCCTATTGATATTCTGACTGCGCATTTAAAAAACACACACTGGTCTAAAATTGACAGTTAAATAGCTCTTGGTATTCCAAAAAGATCTAAAACAACCTTCAACGATAATAATTAACTCAACTGAGATGCGTATCTTCCTAATGTTTAGTAAATAAAAATGGATAGCATAAAGATTCAGCTGCATAATTTGTTGACTCTGGAGTCGACATCGTGGATACGTGAACGGTTCTCCAGGCTGGGCCATATCCGAGTCTTGTATAGTGAGAAAGTTGGATGGTAACCAAATCAAGCACATGTGATCTGTGTTTTAGAGAAGTCTACAAGTTACAAATAATTTGCCGTACTTACAAGACTTACTAGTAAAATAACACTTGTAACTACAAGTGATAGCAATGAGTAATATCTTACAATAATTATAGCTACATACATGTATATGTAAAAACATAGCCTCTGTATAAAACCACATTCAATAAAATACCATACTTTGGTTAGGTTTTGTGATTGCGACCATATCTTTTCACATTTTAGGTACACATATCATGATTCTGTGATGTGTATCCTTGTTAAATGCTATCAGAACAAATTGTTTTTGAATGAAAAATGTAATTTTTGAATGAAATAGAAAACAAACACATCCTTTTCGGTATTTTTTTGGTAAATTAAGAAAACATATATTGATGATGATGAAAATCCCTACCCACAAATATAAATAAGTAAAACATTAACTACAATTGTTAGAAAACTTTGTAATACAATCCTATAAGTGTTACAGCAGGTGCGTACAACTGTAAACAAACACTTAGTTGCAAATGGTGTTATCAAATAATTGCAAGGCGAATTTTTACATTTGTACAGCTTGTAGTGTTTGTGTTACAGGGCCTTGAACTTCGAGAAACTGAAACAAATGGCTTCTCGTGATCCTGGCTGAATATTATAAAACTGTCTATTCATCTTTCAGTAAAATAAATAAAAGGCGTCCAAAGTTCAACTTAATCACTAATAGTAGTATATCAACGTCGAAATACTATACCACCATAACAATGCACACAAAATGTAATTAATGATACCGATATGTGCGGTAAGGAAACATATGATTCAGTGTGATTTTATGAATGAACTTACCTACAACGTTGCACCCATACGAATCTGAGATAAAATTATGAATTCCGGGAAATTCAGTGACTAAGCCGCTTTCATGTCACAGTAGTCAAACAGCACTTGAGTCACCTGCTTCTTAATAAACGATCACCACCTCCTATGGAAGTGTTCAAGGTTAAAATTACTATATTACAGTAGATATTTATGAATGAAAGTTGAAACTGGTTCTTGGCGGATGGAATTTTGGAAAACTAGGTGTATCCAAGCTTGCTGTGATGTATGTCTCCGAAGTGACTAAACAGGGTCTCCCACGTACTGACACAGTGTACCTAGCGGTCATCCGGATTCGATGGATGGTCAAGTTTTACCAAACAGCCGTCCATTTCGGCTGGTCGGAATCCTGATTACAGAGGACTTAATCTAACACGAACACATCTCGTCAATAGCTTCATCTGCTGGGCAGCTAGGCTATTCGTTAAGGGCTTTTCTGCACATGACCTCCTCACTCTATACAAGGCCCAGATTAGGCCTAGCCTCTAGTACTGCTCACATGTTTGGGGTGCTTCTCAGAGCTCTCCTCCATGATGCGTGATGTGCCTGCTACTCAGACCCGCCTGACTTCGACCTCCCATTCTAAATATGTTGAACTTCGTACTTCCACCTCTTCGGTGGAAAAAAAGTGCAGCGTTTGATCACCCAAAAAGTTGACGTAAGACAGATATGAAAAATTTTGATTTGTGATATGATAAGAGCTATTAGGACAAGACATTTTCAAAATGATCGAACCGAAAGTAGATACCTTCCTTAGTTATTTTAAATAAGGCGCCCTGCATATTATTCAATTTTTGGGATTGTACACAGGGTTCTGAATTAATAGGTTTCCTATACTGGGGGACTTATTTGGATAAGAAATTTTACAAGGTGGTCGGAAAAGAGAACGATATTTAGATGTTAGAATAGCAAGAAGTCGTTCTCTCAATTGGTAACTACTTTTTCATAATTTCATCGTACTAAGCGTTGAGAAGATTACGATTCTCCGCAAATTAATGGTTTTTATGGCATATGGAAGCATGTACCTTAAAACGTATTTCGAAATTTTGTATAATACAACAAGTTTCTTTGTGAAGAGTATTTGCACCTGCATTAAATCTCATCTTTAAAGTCAAGACAAACCAAATGCCTCTAGATGTACTTGCCACTAATTGGATCTATGTTGCTTTGTAGTATCTGTTAGATATTCAAGAAGATGAGGGTAAATACTTAGTTCGACCATACATAAATCAGGAACAAAAACAGATGTTAACAACTATAGACCAATATCAATAATATCCAGTGTAGCAAAGGTTTTTGAAAAAGTTTTATCTACTAGAATGATTCGATACCTCACAAAATTCAAAATTTTAAGTGAAAATCAATATGGATTTACAGAAGGGAAGGCTACATCGGACGCAATAACTAAAATTGTAAATCAAATACATCAAAATATTGATAACAGAATCTGCATTTTGGTTGATTTAAAGAAAGCTTTCGACACAGTTAATCACAAATTATTATTAGAAGCATTGGAGAGAATTGGTTTCAGAGGAAACGCGTACTCACTGATCGAAAGTTATTTGTCAAATCGCCCACAATCTGTGCAGATATCAGGATCATTTAGTAAAGAAATCTATATTAAGTGTGGTGTCCCACAAGGAACTGTCTTAGGTCCGCTGTTATTCAATATATATTTAAATGATATTTTCCAAATTAATTGTGTTGGCAAAATAACTAGTTTTGCAGATGATACTGCAATATTATATGAAGGCACTGACTGATCTGATCTGAAAAATGTAATTGAAAATGATTTTATCAAAATTATTCGGTGGTTTAACAGTAGAAAATTAAGCATTAACTACTCTAAAACACATTTTTTACCATTTGGATCTTATGCTAGACATCTGCCAAATTACACAAATTTCTCCTTCAATATTAATGATCAAAAAATGCAAATTAATAGAGTGCCCAACATAAAATACCTTGGAGTGGTCTTGGATCCTCACTTACGATGGGACATCCATGTCAACTATATTTTAAAGAAAGTTAGATTTGTATCCTACAAAATTAAATACCTTGGGAATATATTGACAGAAAAATATCTTCGAACATTATACCATGCACTGATTGAGCCTCATCTCACATATGGTATATTAGCATGGGGAGCTGCATGTTCCTCACATATCTATAATTTAGATGTTTTTCAAAAAAGTATTCTAAAAATGATATTTAAAAAACCGAAACTCTATCCCACTGAAAAATTATACGCAGATGTTCAAATGTATGATATAAGACAGCTTTATTTCTTACACAGTATCATTCACTACCATAAATTTGTAAACACCGACCAAAAAATTAAACATAATCATTATACCAGGTACAAAATTCGTGGCACAGTAGTTCCTCAACCGCATAAATCTACAATGCAGCGATCATATCTCTATCTAGCGCCTAAATTTTATGAAATTATACCTAAAGACTTAAAAGATTTACGTTTCGGAAATTGTTTCAAAAGAAATTTAAAAAAGTGGCTACATTCTATATCTAGGACTGAAATTTATAAACTCATAAATACGAACATCAACTAAATACATAATCTACTGTAGCTAATTTTTGTCCTTTTTTGTCATTTGCGTTCTACAGTTTCAACTTAAATTTATTGGTCCATGTACAGGCGATGTCTTCTATTGGGCCTGTTTTGATTTTATATTTATTTACGCATATTGTTTGTTATCTTTGTACATTGAGTGAATAAATATTATTATTATTATTATTATAAACTTTTTTCATAAATACGTTCCGTTAATAGAACAATTCGTTCACAGGGGAAGAAGCCACACAGTGATAGCATCAAATGCAAAGCTACCAGTCAGTGAGCTCATTATAAAATTTTCATTAGAGAATCGGTAGTGTCAAGTCTTCAAATCTGAGAGCCCGTGTAGCGTATACCAAAACTTGTGATGTTGAGCGGTTGTCATGTTGATGTATTGTTATGCCACGTGTCTTTATGAGTCTAAATGCTGATGGAATCGTGATTCCTGTACACGTATTTTTATGAGTCTGAATACCGATGGAATCGTGATTTTTGAGAACTATTTAATTTATTAGTAGCTGCAAAGATAATGCATCTTCATTACCCATTGTGTATAAGAAATACTGCGTGTTGTATCATAAAATACCATGGGTGTAGCAGGATATGTATTATTTTTAAGAATAACTGAAATGAGGCGATGGAAACATAGAGATCCTGCAAAACTATAGCTTGTATTTCGTAAAAAATTAATGAACTTTCCAAGAAAATATTCTCGATGTGGTCTTTACTGAGATTACTCTGTTAGGAAGTCGCCAACTTACAGAACGACCTTTGAGTAAATTTCAAAGCGACGTCTATGTGTTACAGAAGCTTTACACATATTCCACTGCAAGTTATTTAAAAACGAATGCTTTTAACGTGTAATCATGCATATTTTTATTGCATAATACATCTCATCAGATTTTGCATATTTATATTCCTGCATCAGTTATTATATTTTTTTCACATATGACATCTTAAGAACAAAGCGAGGAAAATCACGCTACAATGCAGTTTTGCCGCGAAACTTTACGTTTGAACAACATTGATATTCCGCTAACATACATTTTTTGGAAAATAGTGTTTTTCCTATAGGATTCCAATGATATTTTATAAATGCTACAATTTAAATAAGGATTGAGATTTACGCAGCCTATGACTGGTATTTTTCTATTTTTATGCCCGTCATTACATAGTATTACTTGCAGAAAATTTCATATAATAATGCTCGAGATCAGTGAATTACAACAAAATTCCGAGGTCAGTTGAACTTATAATAATCTTAACGGCATTCAAAGCTTATGTAAACTGGTAGTGAGCACATCATGTCATTGCATACCGATATCGTCGAAAACAGAAAATATTTAGGACACTGAAAAAATTGTGGTGACAGAAAAAGTAGCTAATTGAAATGACAAAATGTACACCCATTTGTTTTACCGGGCGAGGTTTAATATTTGATTTAGGTTAGCGAATGCAAAAGAATTGATCCGTAACATTTGTTTTTGTGCAAGGATTGCGACACAATTGGCAATCAATATGTTTGGCGTAAATGTTGAAGACATCAAAATACTCGCTTTTTTTGACGTTGAAGTGTGACTTGTAATACTTGATTTTGCATGACTTCCAATTCACCGGAATTTCGGTTCAATTTGAAACTTTAAACGGAATGAAAATTAAAATCTAGTCAATCACTGACTGATGACATTTCAACTGGATTATTAATTTTATTTTTTATTCCAGTTGTACCTATCACAATATGGCTATATTGCACCCACAAGGAAAAACTCTAGCAAATTAGTGGACGAGTCATCGTACAGAAAAGCTATAGAAGATTTCCAAGCATTTGCAGGCTTGAAAGTGACAGGTGAGTTCAAATTTTGTTTTTATGTAAGCAGTCCAAAAAGTATCTTCTCATCTGCCCGGATAACACTGATCAACAGCCAAAAAATATCCTAAATAAAATCAACAAAGTATTACTATTTTTAATGTGCTAAAACCGGAATGAAACTTATTTTTTCAATATTAGTTCAAGTTTTAGAGATACGGTATTTATATGTGTTCCTGCTGTGACAGTGTTAATATACTGTAATTCACAAGAATGCACGTGCTACATTTTTATATTCGGCAAGGAAAGATGATGTAATCGGCATGATTGTATTACGTTATACATTCGTGTACATTATATTGTTTTATATTAGCCATTTTTTCCTCAGTTGGCTGACAGCGTTCATGCAAGATGTCTCGAACGTGTGTAAACAATCCAGATCAGTTTTGTCACGTGTGTGGTGATGTGACTTTTGCGTCTCAGAGACGGTGTATTACTCCACTAATAACAAAGGCATATCAGCTTTATTTCGGTTGTAAACTAGGTGATCAAGGCAAACAGTGGGCACCCCACATCTGCTGTAATACATGTGCTTCAAGTCTGAGGAGCTGGTTAAATGGCAAAAAACGGTCTATGCGCTTTGCTGTCCCAAAGGTTTAGAGAGAGCCTACAAATCATATTAATGATTGTTACTTTTGCATGGTACCTTGTGTTGGACAAGCCACAGGTATGTCCAAGAAAAAAAAATCGGTTATTAACTACCCACACATACCATCTGCGATGAGACCTGTGCCTCACAGTGACGAAAATCCTATTCCAAAACCGCCAGAATCCTACACTTGCGAATCAGAAAACGAATCAGATCATGGCGATCGAGTGATTCGTCAGGAAGAAGATATGCCATCAACGTCAAGAGATCCTGATTTTATACCGAGCACGTCATGCCACCAACCGCACAAAATAACACAGTCAGAATTAAATGATCTTGTAAGAGATTTAGAACTTCCAAAATGTAAGGCAGAGTTACTTGGATCAAGACTGCAGCAGTGGAACTTGTTAGAAGACGATGTTTCGGTATGTGTTTTTCGTAAACGCCACAAAGACTTAGAACCATTTTTCAATATGGAGAATAACTTGGTTTTCTGCAGTAACATTAACAGCTTACTGGCGGCTTTAAATAAACTAAACTAAAACTATAACCCAGAAGAATGGAGATTGTTTATAGACAGTTCAACATTGAGTGTAAAGGCAGTGTTATTGCATATTGGAAATATTTTACCATCTCTTAGTGTAGGGTATGCAGTTCACATGAAAGAATCATATGACAATATGAAGTATCTATTGACATGCATAAAATACGATGAGCACCAATGGCATATTTGTGGCGATTTGAAAGTTGTTGCACTTTTACTTGGGCTGCAGCTAGGCTACACAAAGTTTTGCTGTTTTTTGTGTGAATGGGACAGTCGGGCAAAGGCACTTCATTACACCAGACAAAACTGGCCTGTTCGTCACTTCCTAGAGCCAGGTCGAAAAAATGTACAGCATATGCCATTAGTAGATTCGAAAAAAATTTTATTACCACCACTGCATATCAAGTTGGGCCTAATGAAAAACTTTGTCAAGGCATTAGATAGAGATGGGTCAGCTTTTCAATAACTGCATCAGAAATGTCCAAGACTAAGTGAGGCAAAGGTTAAAGAAGGTATTTTTGTTGGGCCACAGATTCGAAATATTTTGAAAGATACACAGTTTGAAAACACTTTAACAGGTATTGAAAAAACTGCTTGGAATGATTTCCGTCTGGTGGTCACTAATTTCTTGGGAAATAGAAAAGCTGACAACTATAAAACCCTTGTCAAAAATATGCTGTCATCGTATCAAAAGATGGGCTGTAATATGTCTCTTAAGATACATTTCCTACACTCACACCTGGACTTTTTTCCTGACAATTGCGGAGCCGTAAGTGATGAGCACGGCGAACGTTTTCATCAGGATATTTCAACAATGGAAAAAAGGTACCAGGGAAAGTGGAATCCTTCCATGCTTGCAGACTACTGTTGGACTCTTGGTAGAGATGCTCCAGAAACGATCCATAAAAGAACAGCCAAAAGACAGCGCATATAGTGATTCTTATAAGTATATGAATCTTGTTACTTTTTTTAATATATCCTTAAAAATAAAAAGTTTTTTTCTAAGCCGCAACTAATTTTTTTATTTCATTGTCATTTTTGGATTCAGCGCCCCAAAATTAACAAAGAAGTGCACTTTTCCCACAAGATACAATTAAAAAACTAAAATTTGTTGTCCAGTGTAATTATTCTGACTCTGTTTCTCTACATAATTTTATAAATACAATGTTTAAGCATTTTTTTAAACAAGTTTCAAAAATTTCTTTTTTTGCTCTGAACAAGGTTTTTTAGTTTTCCTCTTTTGGTTATTCTGAACAAAAATGTTTGTTATCAACCTTTCCCTAAATTAGATAGTTTTCGAGATACAAGCAGTTCGAAATTCGTATCAGTGAACTATCTGCCATGTTGACAATAACAAGATGCTTTGGTATTTTGTTAAGAGATATCTGGAGACTATTTATGAACTTTGGCGACATTAAAATCTTTGTTCTTTTCATACTACTTTTTGGCGTCAAAATAGGCATATTTCGAAATTTCCCAAAGAAAAGTACAAAGTTCAGAGAAACGTTCATTACAACCTTCAGTTGACCCACTTCAAGATTAGTACCAAACTATGCCGTTATAAACTAAGCATGACTATTTACTTCTGAAACAATTTATTTTCTCAAAAACATTTTAGATACACTCTAGTCGTAAAAAATACATATTTGAACTCACTTAGACCTATAACTAATAGAACATCTGAACTAATAAAGAATGTGCGAATAAATGCGCGAAGTTAACAAAGCAACAATTGAAAGATTACCATTGGGTAACATCACCTTTATTTTTCATTACGGCTGAAATTCTTTGGAGCATATGTAGTGTTAACCAAGTTTTGGCAAAAATTTGGTGTAAAACAATCCCATATTTCTTGAAGCTTTTGTCTCAGATCTGGACTGCTAGAAACCCATTTTAAAAGTGGTACATTATTTTCTTCCATCCTTTTTTGAGGTATGGCACGCTGCACCATCTTGCTGAAACACAAAACCTTGGCCGGATGTCAAACATTCTTCCATCACTGGTAAAAGCGATTCTTCTAAAGTTGCCAAATATTTGTTTGTATCCACATTTCCATCAATAAAATGAAATTTTCGTACTCCTTTTGATGACATACTGCCCCAGACCATAATGGATGCTGGAAATGTCAGTTTTCTCTTCAGACAGTCAACATGGAATGCTTCATTTTTTTGCGAATAACTCTACTGCGACTGTCACCAACACAAACTTCGAATCGGGCGTCATCACTCCATTGTATTGCACACCATTGTTGAGGTGTCCATTGTTTATGTTATTTAGCCGATCTAAGCCGATGTTTCTTTTGCAGTGGAGTTAATAGTGGCTTTTCTTTGGCCTATAGACAAGTTGTGCAAATTTAGGGCTTTTATTTCACTTTTTTTTTTATAAGAAAACTTACCTTGCAAGTGCTAAATCCCAGTTTGTGGGCCTCTATGAGTTGTGGACCTCGAAATTCTCCTTCCAACAGCGTCACTCCACAGAGCACTTAATTGTAAATAACTGGCACGGGTGTTTTTCACGATTATTCTTCTTAATGCTCTTCGGTCGGCATTTCTGATATTACTTTTTTTCACGTATCGTGGCTTAATATTAACTGAACCAGTTACGTTATATCTTCTAACAATATTTTGTCACACTGTACCGCGATAAGTCTAACAAAGTTGCAGTTTCTGAGTTTGATTTCCCAGAATTAAAAAATTTAATCATTAGCAACCGAAGTTTCTCACTAATAACCTTTCCTCTACCCATTTTGAAAACCTTAACTACCCAAAACTATTTTAAACGTATTCTGACATCTGTGATTAATAAAAGCAATTGTCGTGGCTTTTATTTTTCACAGCCACCTAGGCGTTATGGACTTATTTTGCATTGCAATGAAAATAGGTTGATATGCTGTAATTGCAACATGTGTTATTTTTATGCTGCCAATTTGATTAGGGAGTGATAAAGTTAGTGTTTTCTAATATATATTATCAAAATATGCATTGTTAATATTTTAAAACTATAACACCCTGCTACATTTTTATTATTTGTGTTTGATAAGAAAAAAACTAAGATTTCAATAGTTGGGCGAACTGAAGTGGAAAGGGGCTGGTATTGATGCAATTTAGGGCTTGATGAGATTTAGATTCGTGAAATGTGGTCCTTTTTGAATGCAATTATACTAAAAATTGAGAAGATACTTCTTGGACTAATACCACAGTGGACAAAGCAACTACCTTTGATGACTTCCTGTAATGAATGTATCTTTTTCGCTTAATAAAAGTGAAACTTCAACATTATCACTAACAAGCATAATATGCAGTAAGTGTTAAAGTTGAATAGTACCAATTTTTTCAACCGTTTACATAACGTTAAGATACCTTGACACTGTAAACCGTTCTCGGAAACACAGACTGCAAGCTGCAATGACAGCATTTATTTTAGATTTAATTCTCTCTGATGATTGGCAGCGATTTCATGACGATCTATCTGGCAATTAAGGTAAAGGTCAATGTGTAATATGACAAACACGTGTCATCAGCAATGCGTGTTCTATCGATTCCTCGTTAGTAGATGGAATAACATTTTTTTAGTCGTATTTGTTAATGATGCACATAGTTTAGCTGCTCAAGCTATAAACGCGGTTTTTACTTCCCACACCACTGGTGAGAAAGTATTGCAATCGTGAAAATTTTTGGAATATGCGATATTTATGTTTTTTGGATGTCTATTCACTAATCCTTCGCCGTCAATAACTTGGAAAGTCCCGCTCGGATTTTGAAGAAATTTTTACTGTTCAAGGTCGAAAAAGTTTTGTAGTTAATGTAACTACTGAAACCTATCCTGTGGTTTTTATTTTCATGTTAATTGTACATGAAAAACAACACAGTGGTGGTAGGATGAACAAAGATCAAAGCATATGATATGTGGTTTTGATTTCGGCCAGAAGATAGAGTCCTATATCTTTGTAGTTGTTGAAAATTGGTCCAGTAGGGGCAGAGCTAGGAGCAAAAAACGGAAAACAAAATTGGTCAAACTGCGTTTCTCGACGTTGTAGAGCACAATGGTCATTCTCAAAAATAGGTCAAAATTGTTCTAAATATGCAAATTTTAAGTTTCAATCGGATTCGCTACGTTGCCAGATGGTCTGTACAGTCGATAGGGTATGGGATAAACTTCTAGATAGCAGCGTACGGGTCTGTCTGACTGATTTGATCTAGTTATTTTTTTTTATTATATTGTACATGTTCGTAGCTGACTTTTTTCTCAGAGGGCAAATCTACACCTAGTGGATGCCCTTTTTTAATCTAACTACTGAGTAATTAGCCACAAATTATGTTATATGTCAATTATCATGTAATGTCATAGGTATATTTAATAAAGTGTTACACTGTTGGTTCACAAATTTCATTCTGAACAGTTTGTGATTTTTTTTCAACTACTGAAATCATATATTCCTGATTCGGTCATTTCTTACCGAGACCGAGACGTCAGCTATTTCCGAAGAATTATCTCGTGAACCAAGGCCATTTACAGGAAATGTGGAAAGCGGCTGTATTTGCAGTTCCAATATTCAAAATCTCGGTATTTCTGGAAATATATGACATGAGTCTAAAGTTACGTTTAATACCGTAATAGCTACGGTTCACGAGATATTTTTTTATACCAAAGCGATCCCTTAATCAGAGGAGTGGTCGTATCGGCCAGCTGTGGATATACGAAGTTCGACACGTGATGATCGTAACGTCACAAATATCTTTTCCTTTCTTAGTGTTTGTTGTATTAAAATCCTAGATTTACACCGTTTCTAGAAGTTTACCAACGTTTTTCATTTCCAGGTGAACTGGATGATACTACGAAGGAAATAATGACCTTGCCCAGGTGCGGTGTGAAGGACAAAGTAGGGACTGGAGACAACAGGGCTAAAAGATATGCACTACAGGGTAAGTAAGGATTACTGCTATGTAATAACCATTACTTGAAGGAGCCAACGAAATCAAAAGTGTGGATCCAAAATCAAGCTCTTAAGAGAGTTGACGATCTGAACAAGTCTGTAAAGTGCAGGGTTGGGCGAGGGGTTGCCCAGACATTTTAACTTTTGGGCATTTGGGGCCCCTCATTCAGCGAGGGTCTTGTGCTCGGGCCCCGTATAACCGTAGGGTAAAAATGGGATTGCTTAACATGCATCCTTGACTAATAATATCTGGCTAGCAAATGTGTGTTTACTAGAAGCTGAAACAGTGAGGTCATGTGGTATAGAATATCTAAGACTGTAGTTGTCTTATTGAATTCATAGCCAAGTGCGAATTTTAATATTCAAGTTTTCCTACGTTACACAAGGTGATTCCTTCTAGAGCTTCCTCGATTGCTTATTCATCAAATGTCTGTTCCAAGACCGTATCCGTTGACATAGTAAAAGCAAGACTTGTCACCTAGCAAAAACATCATACTACCTGTATGATATAAATGACAAAGGCTGTATAGGATAAATAGGATGAATATAAATAATCCTTCACATAGTTTCAATGTGTCGAAATTTTAACAAAAACGTTCTCCATTTTGCAACATAATTCAGGTCCTGGAAAATTAATTTAACCACAACTTCACACATCTCTCTCACCAATTGAAATTGTGATCGCAATAATCTATTATTACGTACATATTTTATATTGCGGATCAACTCGCACATGGATTCATCAAACAGTATCTCCATAATTGACAATCTGTTGAAAATTGGATAATTCGGAGCCCTTGCATGATATAGGAACCATAACATAATAATGAAGAGATACGTATGCCATCACTCTCTAAGCTCATTTACAAGCGTCAAATAATGTGTAGTGAGCTTGTTTAAATAGAAAATTGCTATGATTTCATTTAATCTGTCGTTATTAAATCAGTCGGAGTTAATCAGTTCAAAATAACGAGAACGGGGAACGATGTATGGAGTGCGTTATCTAATTATAATAGATGGAGGTTTTTAAGCTAGACATCGTTTGAACTTTGTCGTCAGAGGGCATGTTTGGATATTTTCCAACTCAAGTCTGACCTCATGAAACATCTACAACGTCACTGATTGTATCATGATGCAATATTTATGTACTCCGCAATGCCAAGGACAGTTTAATGTTTGTAAGCGCCTATTTAATTTCTAGCAGTTAGTCCATTCCAAAATTTCTCAATGGTAAAATGAAGCAACTTGAGAGGTAGCTATGAAGAAAGTAGGAACTGATTGCCACGTGACGTCCGTTCAACCTCAGACACTCTTGGCCAGTCTCTCACTACGACGCCATTGCGTTTGACGTCTCTGTCGGTGTTGGTTGTGTGGTTATACTGTTTTATCGACATCTCAATCAGCAAAATAGCCGACTGTGAGTAATTCAGTTTTTAAATGCCAAAAAAGTTCCTTCTGAAATTTTCCAGCACATAGCGACAAAACAAGAATGCAACGGGACATATTTCGTGGCAAATTACTAGATCATCCACCCCTGACTTAGCACCATCAAACTGTCATCTTATTCAAAAACATGAGGAATCCCCTGGTGGAAAGCGCTAGGAAAATGATGACATGTTGAAAAAACAGTTACCAACTGCTTCAGACAGAAGCGTTCTTTGACGTCGGGATCCAAAAGCTGATGCTACGACTTGACAAATATTTGAACTTTTATAGTGACTATGTTAAAAACTGAAAAATAAATAAAATTCCCCTGAAATGGTCCTTACTTAAGGAATAACTCTTTAAAATGAGCATATTTGGGATTTTAACCCGCATCTCCTCAATTCTGTGGCAGACGGACCCATGCAACCAGCTGACAACCAAGATTCAGGATCGACTGCAAATTCAATCATACCCACTTTCAAATCAAAAATTTTGAACCATCTAAAAGACTTAAAAAACAAATAATAGCATTTTTTAATAACTTTGACTTGTCTGCCTTCAAACCAATCAATCATGAACTCGAAAAACACAAAAATGGAACTTGGGCGTATTCTAGAACTCGTGTCTTTATCTTCCAATTTACCTAGAATTCCAGTTTTTGCAACCTATTTGACTGTATTTTTATTCAGGTGAATTCCAGTTCATTGTTAAATAATCACCAGACGAACTAGAGAATAATCCAAAACCGAGCGAGGTTGCGGATACAGCGGCAATTGATGGACCATACATCCTGGCTTTCAGTACGACTGTGATTTTAAACTGAATGCCTGCGTACATAACGGTACTTCCTTTAATTTTGATTTGTGTTCAGAGCGTTGAATACTCGATATCTGCATTACGTTTTTTGTGCCGTCTTCATTCTCATTGTAAAGTTTTTTTTAGAGGTATAGAACTTTAAATTGCAATAAAACAACGATGGATTATTCGATTGATATGAATTTTTTTTATTCGAACGATAATCTTGTGGCATTACATTTTAAATATGATTTCTGGCATATGACTGCCACGGCTGGCTCAGATGTAGTCCAATCTGGACGTCCAGGTTTCGGTGACTTTTTCCAACATTTGTGGCCGTTTATCGGCAATAACATGGCGAATGTTGTCTTCCAGATGGTCAAGCGTTTTTAGCTTATCCGCATAGACCAATGACATTACATAGCCCCGCAGAAAATAGTCTAGCGGTGTTAAATCACAAGATCTTGGAGGACAATTCACAGGTCCAAAACGTGAAATTAGGCGGTCACCAAACGTGTCTTTCAATAAACGATTGTAGCACGAGCTGTGTGACATGCTCCTGGACATCATGATTGTTCAATTCAGGAATGAAAAAGTTAGTACTCATGGCTCTATACCGCCTTGTTCAGGTGTGAGTCTAGTCATGATGAATTGCCAAACCAAACTGAGAATAAATCATTTGACAGCTGTCAAATCGGTCGCAATCTTCAAAAGTAATGCCAACTTAAAGTTCTATACCTCGAAAAAAAAACGCCCTATAAATGTGGTATCATTTTGGTCAAGGTCATATTTGTTTAGATATTGAAATAATAGAAGATTCTTGAACAATACCAGACGGTATTCTGTATTGTAAATCAATGACACATCCAAAATTGTGACTCGTCCACTTCAGAATGCCTTGCGCCATTTAGAATCAGAATGTTGGATCTGGAACCCCACAAATGTCAGAAATCGAATTTTTTACGACTTTTTTGATTTGTTGGCAACACCGCCACTTCAATACCTATTTGGTAAAAGAGTTAAAGCTTCTCAGCTTTTGCATTCGTGGTTATATTGGATAAAAAAGTACTTTGAAATAGTAGATTTTAAAAATATATAGGTATTTACTCCCAAGTATAAAAAATTTCGGAAATGTGATATTCAGTTTTTTAGATGTTTATGGCACGTACATCACGAAAAAACATGGCAATCATTTCCGTCGGTCTGTCCGCTAAAGTATCGCTCCGGATTTTGATTGCATTTTCACACAAGGTTGCCTTTATCCCGAGGACATGAATCTTTGTAGTATTTTGAAGACCAATGACGGAGAAAAACGCAAAAATAAAAATCTCTCAAACTGTATTCTTTGACGTCTCGCAAGATCCTGATCATTTCCAGAAAATTTTTTCAAGGGTTAAAAATTGGATGTCCCAGAATTCTACGCATATATTAGACGACTATATACTAAGTGACATATAAAAAATTTCAAAATGATTGCACTGCTTTAAAGCCCTTTGACCTTTAATAATGTGTGGATGCACCCTGATGTGCTACGCATTCTCCAACGCGCCTAGGCATGCTTCTGATCAGGTGGTCAATGTCCTCCTGTGGTATCTCATTCCAGGCAACCACCAACTCCTCTCGAAGTGCTTCTAGAGTCTGAGGAGGACGTTGCAAATTGAGCAATCTCCTACCCATCATATCCCACACGTGCTCAATTGGGGATAAGTCGGGAGATCTTGGTGGCCATGGTAACAATGTGACATCATTATGTTGAAAGAAGTCTATTGTGACTCTTGCAACATGTGGTCGGGCATTATCTTGTTGGAAACTTGGATCTGCCAGGGTGTCAAGATAGGGTAAAAGATGGGGTTCTAGAACTTCGTGGATATAACGCTGCGCGTTCATGTTACCTCTGATGAAGATTAAAGGTGACCTGGAGCCATAAGCTATAGCACCCCAGACCATAACTCCAACAGTGTGATGAACATGTCTTTCAACAAAAAACTGTGGATTTCTCCTTTCACCACGTCGCCTTCTAACCCTGGCACGACCATCGTGCATGCCTAAACAAAATCGAGACTCGCCACTATAGACAATACTGTTCCATTCCTGATCCCAGAGTGACCGTTGTCTGCACCACTCAAGGCGGTTGCGTCGGTGTTCTCGAGTTAAAGGGAGGACCCAGTGTGGCCGGTATGAAAACAAGCTAAAACTTCTCATTCGTCGGTCAACACTTCGCATGCCAATAGGTCTTCCGTGTTCTGCAAACCATTCATTTGCAATGGACCTGGTAGTGGAGAAACGGTCCCTTAAGGCCAATAATCTTAGGCGGCGATCTTCACGGTCTGTTGTTCTACGGCGGCGTCCAGTGCCTCTTGCTCTTTGCGTACGGCCTTCTCGAAGCCATGCCTGACAACACCTAACCACGGTGTCTATACTTCTTTACACTCTAACTGCAATTGCCCGAAAAGAAAGTTCAGCTTCCCGAAGTCCCACTATACGGCACCTATCAAACTCACTAAGTTGACGAAATCGTACAGGTCTCCGTACTCTAGGCATCGTAACCGATCGTAAAGGATGTCAAGAACCAAAATCCGCCAACGTTGATGCTTTGCTGCGGCTGAAATATTCATTTTTAGAGCGTTAGTGAATTAAAAAAAAGCAGTATAAAAACCGGAATGTCCAACTGATAAGGCTGAAAATTTTTTCACTTGTTATTTACAGTAAGATAAATACATTCACCAACTTTTATTAAAATAAAACCATTTAAACTGGGTGTTCGGATTTATATGTCACTTAGTATATCTTTGCTTCTCACTGCTCATGTCGCATCCTTTGTCACTACGAATATAAAGCGTAACTGGCTTTAACGTATCATGAGCTTTGTTAACGAGGAAAGTAAATGGCTTATTGATCTAGCAAGCCACTAAAAAATCAAGGTCAAAGTAGAAAAGGAACACAAAGACGTAACTTATCGACCCCTAACACGTTCACTTTTTATGTGAAAATTGGAGCATGTTATTATATGCCTGGTACCGTCTCATAGGTGGCTTTGCAAATTGAGGTATCTATTTTATTAGGCGGCCTTGGATATATAGGAAGTTTGAAATGAATACACCTAAACCTAGACTGCCAAAGGTAGATCTGGAGGGCAGCAATAGAGGACCATACATCGTCAGATACGACTCTTAACATATAACGCTGTTTTCGACATCCTTATTAGTTTTAGTCAAGGTATTTTTACGATGGCCGAAAAAGTTTGAAAGAAAATTACTATATATAAGATCTTTCTACAGAGTGTAATTTGAATAGCATACTAATTGCATACGAAGCTTGCGATAGACATTGTAGTTGGTGATACTTTTATTGGCAAAAAATTTTGTGAAACCAGCTCTTAATACTTCCCTAATCTTCCTCAACGTACTATGGGATATTCCTGTATTTGGATTCTTTCACGAGACACGTGTGCACGGAATTAGGTGTCTATGTGTCTGACCGCATATTTCTGGGTAAATTTGATTTCGAACATAAGAAAAAAGTAAACCGCAATCTTCCTTCAGGCTAAAAATTCGTGAATCACATACAGAAGCCCCAAAGCTTGAGACCGGTCCAGTAACTTTCCAATCGTGCGCGGTACCACGCGAAAAAAAGGATCTTCAATTTACACATACCTTCCGGTACTCTGATATGTCCTGATAAATAGTATTCAAATGACCCCCTTTAGCATTCGGCGCATGACTCACCTGCGCGAGCTGAATCAACTGCGATTCAGTGGCGTGCCTTAAATTAAAATTAAACCTTCGTCAAAAATTGTCGGGACAGTAGTTTAAAAATAAATAAAAGTATCTTCACAGTTACATGAGGATCTTCTAATTTTCGTCTTGCTGCCATTTTTCAAAATCGTGATTTTCAACGTAGGATTGTGCGTCAAGAGGGCGCACTGCTCAAAACAGATAGGTAACGCCAGCAGAATCATTGCATTCGACTATACATACCGAAAACTGTCGACCACCGTCTTCACGCGTCATCGTTGCCACTTCTTAAGCTGCTGTTGCATGTTATGGGATTTCCATTTCCGTGGTTAAAAGATTCTGATAATAGTAAGTCTTAGGAAAATCATGAAATAGTGATGAATAATATCAGAGGTGGCCGTGTCAGCTACCCACGAAATACCTTTCAAATAATCCAAGAAGTGAAAAGTGTCGCATGTTCTGGAAATACTCTGTATGATTAGAGGCAAAGTTTAAGAAAGAAATAAACGAATAAACGGATGATAATAGTAATTATAATAATAATAGGATTAAATTTACTAAAACAAAAAAAGCAGTTGCAAAATGCACTAGTAGGCAGCTTATTACTTATTACAGATCACCATGTGATTCCTGACGTGCAATTTGGTTTTCGGTCTGAACATAGTACGGAACTACAGGCGGTTAGGCTGGTGGAACGTGTAACCAGAGGATTCACCCTTAACGAAAGTACTGGCATCTTGCTTTTGGATGTCTCAAAAGCATTTGACAAGGTGTGGCACGCGGGCCTCTTGTATAAACGAATCCAAAAGGGCTTCCCTTTTTGGCTTCTAAAACTACTGAAATGCTTCCTTGAAGGTAGGAAATTTCGGATCAAAATTGACAACCTCCTGTCGACAACACGGCTGATTACAGCCAGCGTCCCTCAGGGTTCGGTCCTTGGACCTATCCTTTACTCACTGTACATCCATGACGTCCCTAGTCCCAGCAACTGTGAAGTCTATCTCTATGCTAACGATACTGCATTGGTGGCTCAGTCGTGGTCTGGTGACCTAGTCCATGACAGGCTGCAAAGTGCGGTGGAGGAAGTATTAGATTGGGCGGATCGGTGGCTAATTAAAATAAACCATTCGAAAACGCAGGCAATCTACTGTACAAAAAGACGTCGCGGCGTTCCGTCTGAAGTTTCAGTGAATGGACTTCGTATACCATGGGAATCCTCCGCTAAGTATCTCGGTGTCATTCTGGACAAAGGGATGACTTGGCGGAACCATATGGAAGCGCTAAAAACTAAATTCCAAATTACGTTTCGGCAGCTTTACCCATTATTATGTAAACGGTCAAAATTAAGTTTGATTAACAAGATTCGACTCTATAAGGTGGTCATAAGACCAGCAATGACTTACGCATGTGCGGCTTGGTGTTTTATTGCTAAAACACACATGCGAAATCTGAAGGTTCTGCAAAGCAGGACGTTGCGCACTATTGCTGATGCCCCATGGTATGTCTCTAACGAAACTCTACATAGAGACCTCGATGTCCCTTACCTAAAGGACTACATTAAGCAACAGGCGCAGCGGCGCTATAGCCTAGCGGAATCGCACAGCAACCCTCTGTTGCGTGAGTCAGTGGACTACACAGTCGAGCAAGTTCGCAAGCACAAAAGGCCGCGGCTTGCACTGTAATCAAAATTAACTCGTGAACTTAGAACAACCAAAATTGGAGCATTTTTACACAATCTTTAGAAAAAAAAATCAAATATTTTTAGACCATATCAAAATCTGTGAAGCGATTTTAACAATGCCTAAACGCTGCCTATCCTAAAAGATTCTCTTCTTCCCCTTTGCTCTCGTTCTTCCTTCTCTCCTTTCCTTCCCCTTTCTTCCTTAAAATTGTCTGGTTTCTGGGTTACCAGACCTGACAGACTTACAAACTGACACTGTGACTCAAGAGCAAAGGTCCCACGGACCGCTCTGACAACCAACGATGACTTGACATGGCAATTGCAATTAACTAAATGAATTAATAACAAAGAATAGAAGATTCAAAAAAGCAATAGAACAAATACATATACAAGGGAAATAATCTAAAAACTTCTAACTCATTTATTCTGGCAGGTCAAGCAGAATATAAACATAAGAAACGAGCTTAAAAACATCGTATAACTGTCAAGGAGTTTTTTAAATTTGAAACTTAACATTGGAGCTTTTTTGATATTTGAGAGAAATAGGCTGTACAGTAGACAAACATTATAAAAGAACGTCCTAGTGAAGATAGCTCTTTCCACTTATTTTTTGAACGGGCTAAGTCAGCAAGCTTAAATGTGAAGCTGATTAAGTCGATGCGAACTTTAAGAATATTTTTAACGAGTGGTTACAGGAAACGTTATTTTAAATCTGCATATGAGTATTTCACAACTGCATAATATAAAAATACAACCTCTCTATCAAAATAGCGGTCTGGCAGACTGTCAATTTGGGTGTTTCTTTTTTGTATATTGAACCGCCACCCAACCAGCAATCAAACTCTTTCCGAATTTGGAAGGAATGACAAAATTTTTCATTTTCGTTTCAACGGAACGTCTCATATACAGGGTGACTTTAAGTTGAGTCATTAATTTTCAGATAATGATTGTAGAAGGAAGATAAACCAAAATATGTGTGTAAAAATAAAAAAACATTAAAAAAAAAATGTTACCTTGTTTTATGAAATATCCTCCCGACAAGTATTTCAGTGCGGACCTGTACTTGATCGTGCGGTCTTGGAGTACCGGCAGCTGTAAGGTCTTAAGTCTCCTGATTCACGAGCCCTTTGTACTATATTAACAAAGGCACGAGGAGTTGGTTGCACTCGATTGGGAAACCGATTCGCACAAATCCGTGATGCCCAGGCAGCATTTTGTAAAGACTCCCCGTAAATAAGAATCATGTCCACAAGTTCAGCATTTTCGTAAACATGTGCCATTTTTTATTTCGTTTGAGCCACGCAACAAACACCACGATTCACTTACGCGTTACCGACTGACGAAAAACATCGTGACGTTTCAAATTCATTCGCTTTTTTGTTTCCGATGCGATGAACCGATAACGCGGATTATATCCGTTGTTGCCAAACACGAGCACATATTATTATTGAGACAGGGCGGTACTCAAACTTCCAAAGGGCTATAACTTTGTTACTTTAATTTTACCAGAAAAATGTTAAAGGAAAAAAACATTTCTTTTGATCAGATCTACTCACTGTTAAAATAAATGACTCAACTTCGAAGTCACTCTGTATATTGCACATTCAGATAGATCCTCAAAAGAAGTGGATTTATACACCTTAGGAAAAACCATTGTTATACATGGGAAATCATTTCTTGGCAACAGCGCATCGGCTCGTCTACTTTCATCGCTATTCGTACATATTCCTACCGTTAACCGCAGACCTGTATCACGAATGAGAATAATAGGCAGATACGCTGTGTTGCCAATTTGAGTAGAGCTTCCCGAATTGTGGGGAATTTAGAGTTAAGTGTTGATTCATTCAAGCTTTTAGTCAGCATGGCCTAGACATTAGAACTCCATAAAGATAACATTGAAGCTGAATGCTACTGGAGTATAGTGTTTCGAATATTCAAAGCGGAGCGGGACACTATACTCGTTCAATGGGTCATCAAGCCACAGTCTTTTCAACAAAGAAATTATTTTACGAAAATGCGTTATATTTTTACGATTTTGTCGTCACCAAATCTCTGTTTCTCAAAATGTACGTCTATTGTAGAATTTTCAGCAAACTAAGCAAGAAACGTGATCTAGTATTTACTCAACATTACGGATTTCTCGAAATACATTAAAAAATGTGACCTAGATACCTAACTGCCCCAAGCTCTTTAAATATAACACCTTAAACCAGGGTTACCAGGTGCCCAGTCACGTTGATTGTCATGTTGTACTGCGCAAGTCAGCAAACAATCTGGCGTAATAAACGTTAGGAATCATCAGGTATTGCCAGATTCCCGAATACCGGGCACCATAGTACCCGTTACAGTTGTCCTTCAAAGTTGTCAAATCGCCCCTATGGTGCAAATTCGCCACAAAAGGCAACTGTGCTATAAACAAACCCTGTTTATCACTACTATTTGATAGTCATATGGTAGTTGTAGCCCTATCTAGCGGTCCATGATTTCTCTCAATACTGTTGTATCTCTACTGGCAACAAGAATAGGGATTACAAAATCATTTATACAACAATATACAAACATGAAAAATATGATTTGAACCATGAAACATTAATACAATTTTAATAGTTTGAACTTTTTTCATTTTTGGAATACTCTTATGTGGAATCCGCAGCTATTTTTCCCGAAATTTGGGTAGACTTAGATTTCTTAGAAATATGACATATTGGTATCGGCAACTCTGCGAATGGGAGAAACAAATCGCATTTGTTGAGCGCATCCGTCTAAGCGGTAGGCGCCAGCGCCCGTTCTGCCATCTCTCTCTTTTATCACTCTTCTACTTTACTCCGTTGTCCGTCACACTCCGACGCTGCCAGATAAGATCCTACAATCGAGTGTCTTTCACGCACCTACATACTTTTGTATATTTCCATCTCTCTTCCTCATCATAATGTATAATAATGGTTTTTCCCATAATGTATAACGTACTACAAGTTTTGGTAATTGAGTTATAAGCGCCTTTGTGTAGAAACGTCTGAGAATGAATTTAGCTGCCACATAAAAATTTTTGCTCCTCAGAGTTCTCCTCCACGATGCCGCCGCGCTATGTGCCTGCCAGACAGACCCGAATGGCTTCCACCTTCCACCCTAACCGTGTCGAACTTCGTACATTCAGAGCTGGCCGATACGACCGCTCTTTTGTTTCTAGGGTGTCGAGATTGTGGAGCAATCTACAAGAGAAGGCTTTTCCCAGTTCTACTAACCTTAGACCGTTCAAAAATTGGATTAAAAAGCTTTTATGGGATGTGAATAAATGAGTTTTTTGTAATAATCCAAGTAAAGTTTTCTATTACTAATATTAATTCTGAATTACAGCCCCGCCACTGGAGTAATTGATTTAAAATTCTCCAACGGCTGCAGACAAAAAGATCGACTCCGGAATGTGTTAGTAATTCAAGGAAGACCGTTGAATAAAATCGATATTCTATTTTATTTTTTTAATATGATTCTATAAGGCGAAACGACGTAAGATTTATATCGACTTAATATTCTACGTGAACATTTTCGAAGTGCAAGCGCGAAGGTTGATGGCTTTTTGCCCGAAGCGTTAAAGAGATACGTATTATATTATCAAAGTGCACCTTGAAACTTTTGTTTCCTCAAACTTGTGGTGAATATTCATTTGTCACACCGAGTAAGTCACGTGGTATATCCAGAACGACACAAAAATAATGACAATGTGGTAGGAAATGATGTTTGATCAAAAAGATAACTACGGTTACTGAATAATTTTGCCGGAATTGGGGAACCGTTTTGAATAATTTCTTAGTAAGCGCCAGACATCTTCGTCTTATACAATAAAAAAAAAACAACAAAAACCACAAAACAGAGTAAGCAAAATGTAAAATCAGATAGTAATGTGAATGACGAAAATATCGCGTTTTTGTTAAGAAAACATTTACTCGTACGTAAAGTTGATTCAGGTTTAATCCTTCTCCAATCTTCATAACCTTTAGGGTTTTTAATTCGGTGTTCCTGAATGCTATGACATGGCAGCGATTCTAACAGGCACTTTTTCGAAATTTGAGCTGCTTCTGACCTCGCGTCAGTGACGAACATATACCTAACTGTTGCAAAACTCTTGAATATTCAAAATAAAACTTCTGAAACGTACGACGCTTCATACACAAAAATGTTCTAAGATGGACAACAGTGTTTTTTGATGCTGCGTTATCTTCCTGGAGAAGTAAATTAATTTTGTGAATGAAGGATACTGAATTTATTTGAACTTATATATTTCGGGGGGAGAAAGTAGAGCCCGGATATCCAAGATACCACTCCTGGATCTATTCTCCAAGAAAACGCCCAACTACCGCTGTATGTGGGAGACCACTTACTGTTTCCAGCGTTATATCCATCTTGCAAAAGAGAATTGATGTAATTCCTTTACAATTAATAAAAACTAATTTAATCTTATACAGAAAACTGTCTTTCTTCACTACTAACCTCAAAAATCACCATTATTTACGGCATTCCTCTAAGGAGAAGACATACTTGCTCTATGTTAGCATCTTTAGTCGAATATCGAGACTGTTTTAATCTTCCCCTGAAGCGGAACACGTGTCGCTAGCCAACACCACATGTACCTCGTATTCATAAATTATTGAAAATGCTTAACATATTTTTTTTTTCATTTGTACAAGATAGCATTGATAGTTTACTAGATGCATACAAAAGCCTCCTCTTCTCACGGACAGCTCACTTCCCAGAGTCTGAGACTCTTAGTATTTTCATCTGGACACCTCAATAAGTAGGTCTACGAATTACCAAAACTACACGAATTATTTGGCCTATATTTTATTAGTTTCCATTTTTTAATCAGACCAACTGCCAGGACAGAACAAGACCTCATTCCATGTATTAAACTTTTTGTACTGGCTGTATCAAGTTTATGTTGTCCTTGGCCTTAAGGCGTACAAATATCAATCTATGCAAACAGCGGCATTCCATGATACAATCAGTGACGTCGTAAATGTTTCAAGTGATGTCAGACCTGAGTTGGATTACGTCCAAACTACCTTTGCGACGACAAAGTTCAAGTAGTGTCTAGCTCGTCCTCATTAATATAACCTGTTTCCTGGCGGTATAAACTGCTGCAGTATTCAGACATTTTACCTGTATAGTTCATGATGTTTCTTGTTCTCCTGGCCATTTCAATAGATAATTCCATCTTTATTGATTGCTGCAATATTAAACTCTGTAAAACATTCTGGTGCTGCAAATAAAAACGCGTTGTTCATACTTACATGCTTTGCAAATCGGCACAGGTATTATGTAAAAAACCTATAAAATGTCAAAAAAAACCTATAAAATCTTGCAGACCAGGTAGTTTTTAGGGTGTAGTCATTTCACGCTTTCTCACTAAGATCGTAGTGAGCGTCCATCTATGGGAAATGACTCAACTACACGCATTGTTGGTTGCATATGCTTTGTGAAGCCGAGTAGTTTGTAGTTTCATCTCCAAGAAGAAGGCCTATTAGCTGTGCCCGACGGGTTATTTATATGTTGTCCTTTCTCAAGGCAAGTTATGTTTAAAGTTAGAAATTACGATTTTCTACGTTTTTTTTTTTGTATTTTCAAAAACTTTGAGGAGAAATACGGGAAATCACCACCGCGTCCGCGTTGTGTGTATTTATTGTTAGCATGTATATGACTTGTAATTAGACAGAATACAGTGAATATAATTATTTCTTATCTCTCTCATTTTTAAAATTCAGCAAATTTGTATACGTAATATCCAGAATGGATAAGAAAAGGTGACGCGCAACCAATTTTTAGTTTTGAAGCTCAAGTGAATGAATTTGAGATAAGAATCCAATGGAATTATCATCAACACATATTAGCACACAAATCCTCACTATACACCTATGCATTTTCGTTTCTTTCTAGCTATAGTATACAACTTACAGCTTGCCATCTCTGAAGCAGAAGTTACATCACATCTGAGCCAAACATTGACAAGTGAAGCCTCATGACGCTTAGGCAACACGTGCAACTACAAAACGAGATCGCAATGTTTCCATCAGCTAGTGCTAACATCTTGTAGAAAAACCTACATAATGTCACAAAAAACAATGTAATGTCAAAAAAAATCGACATAATGTCACTGTTCAACAGCAATTAGCAGATTACAATTTATTTCTCATGTCAAATTGCGATCTCTTCATATTGCGTACCATCTGCGGGCTCACACAAGCTATGGGTGTTGCCTACTTTAAGATTAGGACACTGATCCAGGTGTCTTATTGAGCACTTGGAGGCCCATAGACGTATTTACACATTAAAATAAAAATTATGAAATAGCACCTGCACACATTCAAGTTGTTGCGTAGACAAGTAGCTAAAAGCGATCTTTATACTCAGTCATATTTCTTTCGTCACATCGTGTTGCAAATGCTTACTTAAAGATCCTACAAGTTAGCAACCCACAAACTATACCAGCGCAAAGCGGGTTGCAGTAGCTTAGGTTAATTTCTACAAAACAGGCTCTGCACCATCGGTTGCGATTTTTCATGTAATAAGTAAGCGAGAAGTTCTTGAAGTTATTGTTATTTGATGTTTGCTTGGATGCACTCTATGACAAAATTGAAGGAATTGACGACAATATTGCAGTACGCTATTTTTATAGGCATATGTATCTCCCTTTGTCGTATCATATGGGTTCTTGCAATGGCGTGAAATTTCGAGAATAAAATAGTGTTTTTCGGGTGTTATATGACATGAACATGATGGAAAACTACGTCACTCGTCTTCCCCTGTCTGTCCGCTAATCCTTGGTCAATCTATAACTTTGAAAGTAGCATTCGAATTTTGATGGTATTCTGGCACAAGATAACTACTATGCCAAAGACAGAAAAGCCTTGTAGATTTTGAAAATCGAGGTAGTGACGACAAAGTTATGAATAAAAAGGAAAAAACTTGGTTATCTGATTTTTAGATTTATTTCCAGGCAAAGCAATGGGGCGGAGAAGTTTGTAGGGGATGGAGGATACATCTCAATTTTTTTCGCGCCAGCGTGCTTATGCTTTCAGCCGTGGTAATGCTATATGCGCGTATTAAAATGCGGTTTTAGCTTGGGATCCCACTGTTTTTAATATGGGGGGTCGGTGGACAAATAAGAAAGTAATAATTTCACTATTTTTGGTCCACCTCTTTAGAGGTCTCCTAGGACTATGCGTTTAATCTTAAACTTGTCCACCGAGCCTCAATCTTCATTTCAGAATCGCATTCTCTCGTAAAAAATACATCCGAAAAACATAGTCAGACCCCAAACGCACACCACTTTTTTTATTTTGTGGGCTGGAGGCTAATTGTATGAGCCTATTTGGCTAACTTGATCCATTTGATTTCTTTGTTATACATGACCGTAGCAAAGTTTTTCTATGATGGGCTAACTTATTGCGAACGTTTTATGAATTGATGAAAGCTTACCGTAGGACGTACGATTTTTTTGTTTTAGGGAGCAGATGGAAGGTGAAAGACCTCACTTACAAGATAGCAAAGTACCCGGCAAAACTGAAGCGCGCTGACGTGGACAAGGAGGTCCAAAGAGCGTTCGACGTATGGACCGAATACACTGACCTCACGTTCAAGCCCAAAAGCGGTCAGGTCCACATTGAAATCAGATTCGAACACGGCGAGCACGGAGATGGAGATCCTTTCGATGGACCTGGGGGAACTCTAGCTCACGCTTATTTTCCAGTAAGTTGATCCTGTAATCACCGCATTCCATGGTAACCTCTCTGGGAAGTTCTGAGGTAACTTCTACGACAAGTTCCTTGGAAAAGTAATATAAAAGTAAAAAGGGTATCTGCTGATATAACTAACATTTCTTGATTTGATACGCATTCATCAAGGTCAAATCGCAAAATTGTCACATGCATTTACCCCAAAATATGCGGATTACGCCAGGTGAGGGTGACCAATAATTTTGACATTCGTAATTTTCAGGTATTTGGTGGAGATGCTCACTTTGATGCTTCTGAAAACTGGTCGATCAACAGTTACAGAGGAACGAACCTCTTCCAAGTAGCTGCTCACGAATTTGGTCACTCTCTTGGTCTCAGTCACTCTGATGTGAGACAGGCACTTATGGCTCCGTTCTACAGGGGCTATGACCCTATTTTCAGTTTGGATTCAGACGATGTGGAAGGTAAGAGTTTATTTTTCTTGGTGCTTCTAGGTAACATTCATCTTTCCACAGTTACAGTCCTATACTATCTCTTCATTATAGGTATTCAAGCACTCTATGGCAAGAAAACGAAGAAAACAGGAGGTCCTCGTTTCGATGACGTTCCTGACGATGATCAAGATGGCGATTTTGACAATACTCACAACAATCCAAGAAAAACACCAGCTCCATCAGTTCCAGATGAAAACCTCTGCAAAGATCCCACGTTTGACACCATCTTCAACTCTGCGGAAGGATTCACTTACGTATTCAAAGGCGACAAGTATTACAAGCTGACTGAAGAAAGTATAGCTCCTGGATATCCTAAGAAGATCTCAGACAACTGGCCTGGATTGCCTGGCAATATTGACGCTGCATTTACTTATAAGAATGGGAAGACTTACTTCTTCAAAGGCTCAAAATACTGGAGGTAAGATTTAAAGATTGAATGCAATAATACATCTGTACTTGGATAATTAGTATTGAGAGTGTCATTGTGCCCATAGCCATACTTATAGTGCAGGTCAAACAGGTTAGTGATGTTTTAGAAACTGCTAAAGATAGAGAGTGTTTGTTGTATGTTGTTTCACTTGGACACGTAAAATGTGCTCATTTTAAGATTATGGTGAATGTGCGTATACGATAATGAAATGTGCACATCCACCAGAATTTGCAACAGTTGAACAGCTCAAGGTAGTTTCGAAAATTTAAAGTTCGTCAGTTTTGGCCTAAAAAACAATAAGTCTTAAAACATTCTTCGGGGTTTTGGAGAGCAAGTTCGTAACTGTAATTCAGATATGTAGCAGCCTCAAAAATTATAATTGCCAACCTTTCAAGTATTGAATATACCCGTTTTTTGGGTTTTTCAGACATTATATCGCTTAGAACTCGAAAACAGGCAAGTTTAGAGAAAAGTTACTTCGGGCCTTTTTTGTTCAGAATGATCTAAATAGTCTGAAAGAAACATTATTTGTTATTTTCTCAAAAACGCTGTAACAAATTTCATCCAGGTTACCAAACGGTTATCTCTTGTTTCAACAAACCTGATCATAAAAAAAAATCGGGTTGATAAAATGTCGTAAATGCGAGATTTTATCCCCGTCCAATACCTTAGCATCCTTAATATCATGGAAGTCATTAATTGATTACTGTGGAGTAAGAAAGTGTAGCTCACCAATACTAACCAATTCCTCACATTTTCCTTAAATTTCCTTCTATAAAACTACACATTACCACTCCACCCATGCATCTATAAACTCGTTTGCCACAATCTGGCAACATCGCGCTAATCCCTAAAGTATATAGAAGCTGTGATAGTCCAAGAGCCGGCAGCCAATTTTTGGTTACACCTGAATCAAGTTTGGTTAAACAATTTTTTTTAATAAACTTTAAATAAATATTTCTTCGCCCGGTAAAATTTTGTTCAGGTTTGTTTCCATTACAACTTTGCGCCGAAGCATATACCGCGTCATGATCGAGCACATTTACCAGAAATGGAAACAGTCTGCAACTTGTTGCAACAAGACCGCCCTGCACAAATACTGAACATCTGCTGCGACATGTGTCGCAACTTGCGCCGTAGACAGTTCAGTTTGCAACACACGCAACTTTGCAGTGACATATAGTTGGAGATGTTGAAGCAAATGTGCGGGGAGCATGTTGCGCAACATGTGTCAGACAGTCTGCAAAGTGTACCGCAACATGCGTCCGGCAACTTGATGTATTGGACATTTGAACATTTTTGGAATTCGCTCACCGTTTCCAACTTTCAGGTACAAGGGTAAGAAGATGGACGGTCTTTACCCCAAGGATATCTCAGAAGGCTTCACTGGAATCCCAGATGATCTAGATGCAGCTTTGGTATGGAGCGGTAACGGCAAAATCTACTTCTACAAAGGCGGCAAATTCTGGAGGTTTGACCCATCACAAAGGCCACCAGTCAAAAGCACGTATCCGAAACCAATCAGCAACTGGGAAGGTGTTCCCGACAATATGAATGCTGCCTTCCAGTGGACCAACGGATACACGTATTTCTTCAAAGATAACGCTTATTATAGGTACGTGTTATGACAATGTTAATGTTAACTCTAGCTAGTTTTTATGGACAGCGAAAAAATCGTTTATAAGCTGATAATCTATTTCCATACATGTTTGCAATATAGAATGATTAATCGGTAGTTTTATCTGGAATGTTTGGGGAAGTTTTGGAAGGTTGGTAATCGACCTGGTCTTTACGAGTTCTCACTTTGTTGCCTCGTATCTTTTCAATTCGTGTCACGATATTAAATAAATGCACTCAATAGCAGTTTTTTTCCCAATATCTTCGTTCCGTCTTTTGATACAGTAAAATTAAATATTTGATAAACTAAACTAGGTACAGAAAATATGCTACGCCTTTTGTATGCAGCATTTTCTTGTGGGATAAACAGATTTGGCCTACGATTGCGCCAAAGTTTTGAAAACAGGTTCTATATACAGGGTGGGACAGTTCACATTTCAACCGGAGCGCAACGTGATTTTGCTATCGAGGCTTACTTTAAGAGTGGCTGCCGGGAAATTTTGTACACGATACAACATTCGCTGACCAAGAGATGCCCCAAATAAGAACCTATTGAAAAAGTGGATTAAGAGGTTCCGCGAAACAGGCTCTACTCTAAGTCAACCGATTCCTGACCACACATCTACTGTACCAACGGAACAAAATGTGCGTCGAGTAAATGATTCGGTCATTGGAACTCCTCGGCGTTCTGTAAGGAAGCATTCCGCTGCTTTGGGAATCCCTAGGTCAACACTGCATAGAACATGGAGGAAAAAATGCATTTTCATTATTATAAAATCTAATCAGTCCATGCTTGAAAGGAAAGTACGTATCAGGTAACCAAATAAGTTCGTGCGGTAGTTGTATAGCGCACATTGCCATGGATGTTGTTGATCGATAGCGATTGTTTGTTACTTGTTATCACTTTAGTATGAATCCTTCTATTCTCACACATATAAAAAGTTGCTGAAAATTATTACATGCCTAGTTTTAATAATTGGAAATGGCGACGAATAAACAGTAATTCGAGGTTGTTTACTGTATGAGTACAAAAGCTGCAGCGGCGGCAGAAGTGGTTCAAAAAATGTTCTTCGGGAGATCTCAGTTTGAGCAATGAACCGCGCTCAGGGAGACCAAAAATCATGAACAACGAGCATCTTTGACAGGTGATGGACGCAAATTCCAGTTCTACGTGCCAAGAACTTGCAGAAATGTTCAGAGTGAGTCCTGCAACTATTCGTTTGCATATACATCCGCTAAGAGAAACGTGGAAGTTAAGCAAATGGATCCCACATGAACTATCGATGATAACAAATTAAGTCGTCTTACCATTTGTTCAGCCAACATTTCACGCAACGCTAATGAACCATTTCTTGATCTGTTATTAGCCTGCGACGAAAAATGGATCTTGTATTCGAATTCTAAGCGTTCGTATCACTGGTTGTCGCCTACTGATTCCGTACCACACACGCCCAAGGCTCCCTTGCACCCAAACAAGGTTTTGTTGTGTGTTTGGTGGACTGCAACTGGAATTGTCCATTATGAGTTTTTGGAAAGGGGTCAAACCATAACTGCTAACTTGTATTGTGAGCAGCTTCAACGAGTAGCAAGCAGCACTCATCCAGAAACAGCTTCCTAAGACCAATGGGACGAAAGTGATATTCTTGCAGGAGAACGCCAAACCTCATACCGCAAAAGTGACCCGAGAAAAAATTTATGAACTCGGCTGGGAAACGTTACCGCAACCGCCATATTCTCCCGACAATTCGCTCAGTGATCATCACCTTTTTTGTCTCTGTATGAGGCACCGACAGTTCACAACTCGAGACGGTGTAACAAATGCAGTCCGCCAATTTTCTGACACAAATCTAGGGAAAGATCATTAATGTGATGGTAATTACTTCAACGGATGTTGAATCTTTTTCCTACTTAGCGCAGACCCGAGGCCCATGTTCACTTAGACGGTTATGTGGACAAGCAGCATTGCAGATATTGGGAACCAATGAACCCAAAAGAGAAACATCAACAACAGCTACATAGTCCAAAGGTGACTGTTTGATGCTCCATATCCTTTAGCGGTGTTGTTGGGCCGTATTTCTTTGAAGATGAAAACGGTCATGCATTGACAGTCAATTCGGAGCGATACAAGTACATGATTTACACTTGTTTTGCTTCTATTGTAAGAACAGAACGTCGATTTAACAGAAACACATGGTTTCAACAAGAATAGGGCCACTGCTCATACTTCCAGAGAATCGATGGACACGGTGAATGCACTTTTTCCTCAATAAGTTGGGAGATATTCACTGGCCTCCTAGGCCACCCGACCTAACGCCATACGATAATATTTTGTGGAGTTATCTAAAGTCATAAGTGTATTCCACTAATCCACGAACACTGCAGGACCTTAAAGACAACGGGGAGAAATAAACAACATCATTCCGGCACTCTGTAAGAGAGTGTTTCAGAATTTGCGCGCACTTAAGACATAAAACCCTCCGAAAATGTTAATAGTAATAAATATTTTCTTTTCATTAAGTTAGTATGATTTTTCTTAAATCAAAAAGTGAACTTTCCCATTAGACACCTTGACGGCAACTTTTCCAATTTTTACTTTCCAATCTCATATCTTGCCGCTTGCGTCGCTATGTTGTCACGTTACAGCTGTTAACAGGGTAAGTACCCTCCTGAAAATAGCCCTTAAAACTTCGAGGAAAACAACAATTTTCTCAACAGGAGTATCTTAAATTACTTTCTCGCAAACCAATACTCACCTGAGAGCCATTCGTTATCGAGGATTTAAACTTTCAACAAACCGCACGTCCGAAAAGTTCTCGACGCAACTCCAATCCATCCTTAGAACTAACCGATCCGCTCGCGGACCGAAGCCACACTGACTTATATTCCTCCCTGATTTTCCATTCACATAGGATGTTATGTTAGCATACTTGAAATAATTAACTATTATTTTTTTCGCAACGTATCCCATGTACGACAAATGTTTGACTTTTTTTCACCGTCATTGTGTCCAGCTATTTTTTCGAATTGAATTCTTTCAAAATTCACGTTTAAGGCCGTATGGTCAGTCGTCCCTACAATTGTAGGGCGCGTTTATGGCCTCCTTGATTGTCATAGTTTTATACTTCTCCGTGTCAACGCTCTATTTTGAGGTTATGTCACAAACATCTATTTGCATCAAATTGTCCTTGCTTTTGAGTTATATCATGTTTTATCAGCCTGAAATTTCCTAAAATTTAAAAAGAAAACATATCTTCATAATAGGAGAGCGCTGACGCTGACACGGGACAAGTGTAATCTAGAAATTTTTGAAGGAGAGAAAGCAGTATGACAATCAAGGAAGCCATAAACACGCCCTACAATTGTAGGGACGACTGACGATACGGGCCTAAGTCTGTTAATGTGAGATGGGTGTTATTGGCGTGCAGGCCTAGCAAATTTTGATCTAACATGTTTTTGGGCGTCATATGCCCGCTGTGGAATCGACAACGGTAAAACTAAGAGGTAGCAAAACAAAAATTCGAACAGGTGTCAAATTTATGAAAATATAGGATTTCCTCAAAACTTATCAGACAGCCCCCTTTTTTGGCACCAAATGATTTTACTGTTGCTGGTTAACTCCATAGACAACCTCTTATGAGCAGCATAAATTTAGTTTGTCCGTGTTTCCAATGGATCCCTCAACAAAAAAGACCACATTAAAATGTTAAGATAGTAAACTGTATTTTTACTTTATACACCACTGGCGTGGAAGTATTGTAATAACGTTTTTATATGACATGTCCATCACAAGATACCATGTCACTCATTTCCATTGTCTATCTGTCTCTGTCAGTCCGCTAATCCTTCTCACACAAGGACAAAAAAGCTATATAGTTTTTGAAAATCAATCCAGTGCCGGTGGAGCTGGATGCAAAAAAAAACTAAAAATAAACAATCACCCAAACTTCGTTTTTTGACGTTTCAGAGATACTGATCATTTTTGAAAAAAGTCTCTATCTAATGCCGTGACAAAGTTTTTCATTAGGCCCAACTTGATATGCAGTGGTGGGAATAAAATTTTTTTCGAATCTACTAATGGCACATGCTGTACATTTTTTTGTCCTGGCTCCAGGAATTGACGAACAGGCCAGTTTTGTCTGGTGTAATAAAGTGCCTTTGCCCGACTGTCCCATTCACACAAAAAACAGCAAAACTTTGTGTAGCCTAGCTGCAGCCCAAGTAAAAGTGCAACAACTTTCAAATCGCCACAAATATGCCATTGGTGCTCATCGTATTTTATGCATGTCAATAGGTACTTCATATTGTCATATGATTCTTTCATGTGAACTGCATACTCTACAGGAAGAGATTCTAAAATATTTCCAATATGCAATAACACTGCTTTTAAACTCAATGTTGAACTGTCTATAAACAATCTCCATTCTTCTGGGTTATAGTTTATATTTAAAGCCGCCAGTAAGCCGTTAATGTTACTGCAGAAAACCAAGTTATTCTCCATATTGAAAAATGGTTCTAAGTCTTTGTGGCGTTTACGAAAAACACATACCGAAACATCGTCTTCTAACAAGTTCCACTGCTGCAGTCTTGATCCAAGTAACTCTGCCTTACATTTTGGAAGTTCTAAATCTCTTACAAGATCATTTAATTCTGACTGTGTTATTTTGTGCGGTTGGTGGCATGACGTGCTCGGTATAAAATCAGGATCTCTTGACATTGATGGCATATTGTCTTCCTGACGAATCACTCGATCGCCATGATCTGATTCGTTTTCTGATTCGCAAGTGTAGGGGGTTTTGGAATAGGATTTTCGTCACTGTGAGGCACAGGTCTCATCGCAGATGGTATGTTTGGTTAGTTAATAACCGATTTTTTTTTCTTGGGCATACCTGTGGCATGTCCAACACAAGGTACCATGCAAAAGTAACAATCATTGATATGATTTGTAGGCTCTCTCCAAACCATTGGGACAGCAAAGCGCATAAACCGTTTTTTGCCATTTAACCAGCTCCTCAGACTTGAAGCACATGTATTACAGCTGATGTGGGGTGCCCACTATTTGCCACCTAGTTTACAACCGAAATAAAGCTGATATGCCTTTGTTATTAGTGGAGTAATAGACCGTCTCTGAGACGCAAAAGTCACATCACCACACACGTAACAAAACTGATCTGGATTGTTTACACACTTTCGAGACATCTTGCATGAACGCTGTCAGCCAACTGAGGAAAAAATGGCTAATATAAAACAATATAATGTACACGTATGTATAACATAACACAATCATGCCGATTACATCATCTTTTCTTGCCGAATATAAAAATGTAGCACGTGCAATCTTGTGAATTACAGTATATTAAGACTGTCACAGCAGGAACACATATAATTACCGTATCTCTAAAACTTGAACTAATATTGAAAAAATAAGTTTCATTCCGGTTTTAGCACATTAAAAATAGTAATATTTTGTTGATTTTATTTAGGATATTTTTTGGCTGTTGATCAGTGAAATTAAACACTATCTTCCATTAACACTCAGACTATACCGTATCATATACTGTGTTGTGCATAATATTTGTTGTGAATACTAGTTTGTGTGAAAGTGTAACTGCCTCCAAAAATTTTTAAAGAGGGAGAGCATATTTTATTAGGGAGCGAAAACCTAAAGAGCTCCAAATTTGTATAAAAGGACATCGTAAATATGTCAATTTTAGTTATATCAGTTTGAGTCTGACTAACTTGATCCGTTTAATTTTATTGTTCCTGACTAACTTTTTTTCTCAAACAGAATCTTTTATAAACTAATGAAAGCGCTGCGTAGGAGTGTAGGGTCAACCTACTTGATGCCATTTTTTAGTCTGTAGAGAGTAATAAAAGTGTTTTATTTCAGGTTTAACGACCGCGCATTCGCGGTAGACCAAACGACTCCAGCCTTCCCGAGGTCGACGGCGTACTGGTGGTTCGGTTGCACGAACGCGCCATCGGGAACGATCGCACCTAGTGAGTCGAAGAAAGAGTGGCTTCGTACTGCCGGTACTGCTGATGGTGAGGAGAGCTACAGCGACGGAAGGTGGCAGAGTGTCAATGAGACAGACGCAGGTAGTACGCACGGGGTTTGGGGATGGGCGGGAGCTGCAATGTAGCTATAGCTAAATTGAGGAGGCGTGAATTTGTAGGGAGTACCATGCAATTGTGGTACTGTTTGGCGGGTCGAGTGGTACCAGTTAGATATCAATTATCGTTTTTGACAAGTTGGAAGCTTAAAGTACATTTTGAGAAATAGTTTTGAATCAGGTCGAAGTGACAAGGCCTTTCTCACCGAGTGGTCATGGCGACGTTATCATTAACTTAGCCAAATTAGCTTATTGAGATGAATACTATACAGGGTGTTCATTTGAAAACTTACCACCACAGATTTATCGAAAACCACTGATTAAATGAAAAAACGCCGAGATACGTCAAGAGATTTGTCAAGGGGGACAACTTTTTAAGCAAAAACCACTTCACCCCTTTCACCCTCTGCCCACAGGGACATCCCATTAAAAATTTTAACTGACAAGGAGTATCGACTAATAGCTTGTTTGAAATGTCTTTCAAAGTTCCTTATTTTGACGTTCGATTTTTCAAAATCGGTCGACTCGTTTTCAAGAAAATTAGAAAAATCTCTATTTATCTTAAGTTCTTCAGATAGAAAACAAAAACACACGAAAATATCACTTTGTATTCCAATAAGTGCTCAAAATGTTACCCGTTATTGGCCAAGCAATGTTATAGGCGATGTTCAAATTCCTGACGGATATTTTCAAAAACATGTGGAATAGCTTTCGATTCGTTAAAATAAATGTGCATACATCACTGAATCAGATATTCTTTACATTAATCGCTGCAGTTCACAAAACTCAACTCGCCTATTGAAATCATCTTCGGTTAACTCTTGCAATATTTTCATTTTGATCGGATGAAATTTATGGAGTTTAGTAACTGTGTGTACAGAGCCTAATAAAATACCAGTTGCAGCAACAATTTTGCGTAATAAAGTATTAGGATTTATTCCGAAATGACCCAAAACTTCAACTTGAGCGGCTTCATACAAAACTTTCCGATGATCACGTTTCTTATTTTCAAGAGATTCAGTTTGAGTAAATTTAGTAACAAGAATGCGGAAAAAATTCGGGTTGTTATTTGGTTGTTGCCACGTCTAACCTTCTGAATTGCTGTTTAGGTTGGAGGCTTTCATTATAAATTATAAACAAATTGCAGATTTGGCAACCCCTAGCGGGCAACATTTTGAACACTTATTGAAATAAAAAGTGACATTTTTCTGTGTTTTTCTTGTCTATCTGAACAAATTAAGATAAGTAAAGATATTTCTAATTTTCTCGAATACGAATCGACTGATTTTAGAAAATCGAATGTCATAATAAAGAGCTTCGAAAGACCTTTCATAGAAGCTATTACTCGATACCGCTTGTTATTTAAAATCCTCAAGGGGACGACCCTGGGGCGAGTGGGTGAAAAGTAGTTTTTGGTAAAAAAGTTGACCCCCTTGACAAATCCTGTGTGTGGTTTCCGATAAATCCGTAGTGGGAATTTTTCAAAAGAACACCCTGTATATTTCAGTTATGCCATCCTGGAGGGAAAGCACTCTTATTCAACATCATCAGTTTGAACCGTTGCCTAGTCATTTATTGGTGACTGAGGTTGCCGCTGTATACAGGTTGTTTCAGTTTATTGTTGCATAACTTTAAGATTCGATAGAACTTTTAAAATTAATGCATAATGTCTATATAAACATGGGTCGAAAAATGCGTGGCTTCCGAAATACAGGGTGTTTAAATCTACTTTTTAAAATAGTTTTTTTAAATATTTCGAACAATATTTGATGTATAACAGTGAAAATTGGTATACAAGGGTTTTTTGGTACGGCAAAACGAATCATGTGCATAGTTTTACTGTAGCCGCTAGAGGGCGCTCTCTACTGTACCTGTAGTCTATTAAAATGACCGAAAATTTTTTCTTAGTGCAATTTTTTGCTTTTTGAATAAAAAAACTGAGTCTTCGCACTTTTCAACATAAAAAAGCTGTCTTGTGAATTTTCGTTATAAATAACCGTTTTTGAAATGATTCGATTTTTAAGGTTCGATGCATTTTTAATTATTTATGATAAAATAACGTTAAAAAGTCAGTATCTCTAAAGTCCGCTGTGCCTGCAAATATTTTTTAAATTGAAAGCAGAATAAGGTTAAACGTCAATTAGTTGACAGTTAGTTTTGTTGTCTGTTGAAACCTGACACGTTTTTTTGCAATTGCGAATGCACGAAATTTAGTTTCTTTTACCTCTTTTTTTTTGTAAGTTTTATAAAAATGCCATTTTTATTCTCAAATCAAGAGTTAGCGGATATTCATTTTGTGTATGGCTTTGTAAATGGAAATGTAGCAGAAGCAGCCAGAGAATACGCACGGATATTTCCAAACAGACGATATTCAACTTGCTCAGTATTTGTAAGAGTGCATGGCCAAATAATTGAAAATGGTTTTGGAAATCTCCAAAGGGATCAAAACACAAATGTTCGTCAGCGCAGATTTACCCGTATGATTCTGCGTGAGTTTGATAGAGATCCGACCACAAGTGTTAGGAGAGTTTCTGGTGCCTTGGGAATTTCAGCAAGCCATGTTCACCGTGTTCTTAGAAATGACCATAGACGTCCTTACCATTTGCAACCTGTGCAAGGACTACAGCCAGGGGATGGAGAACGAAGAATCACATTTTGTCGGTGGATTCTTGATAGAATTGATAATAATAGGGAGCTTTTAAGTAACGTTTTAAGGACCGATGAGTCATGCTTCACTAGACGTGGAGTGGTGAATTTTCATAATCAACATATTTGGTCGCATGAAGATCCGCATGCAGTTCGGGAAAGAAATTTTCAGCATGAATTAAGTGTGAACGTGTGGATTGGTATCTACCGTAATCGACTATTTGGACCCTACCTTTTGCCTGCAAGGTTAAATGCTGCGACCTTCTTGGAATTTTTAAAGGCTGAACATGCAAATATCTGGGATGATGTTATGTTAGATTTAAGAAGATTTTCCTGGTTCCAGCTTGATGGTTGTCCAGCTCATTATTCGAGAATAGTTAGAAACTGGCTGGACGAAAATTATCCAGAAAGATGGATCGGCCGCGGAGGACCAGTCGCCTGGCCTCCATGATCCCCTGACCTAAATCCATTAGATTTTCTTGTGTGGGGATTTCTAAAGGAAAAAGTGTACCAGACTTCCGTAACCATAAGAGATATGCTAATAGACAGAATCAGGAATGCATGTGATGAAATAAGGCCTTATTTGAATAATGCTATACCACGTTCGATCATTCGTACATGTGAATTGTGTATTGAACAACTGAGTTTACATTTCGAGCAACTACTTTAGATTTTGTATGTTTGTCCTAACTATCCAATAGCATTTTAGTTGGAAATAATTAATTTAATTTGTTAAAAATAATATTGGAAAATTAAACAAATTAATATTTTGTTTTTTTTCTGTTTATTTGGAGTTAGGAATTATTGCCGTGTTTAAAAACACAATCTAAACGATCATCTTAATTACTTGCAATATTATTTTCCCATAAATAATTAAAAATGCATCGAACCTTAAAAATCGAAATATCTCAAAAACGGCTAACTACAACGAAAACTCACAGGAGAGCTTTTTTATGTTGAAAAGTGCGAAGAATCAGTTTTTTTTATTCAAAAAGCAAAAAATTGCACTAACAAAAAATTTTCGGTCATTTTAATACACTACAGGTACAGTAGAGAGCGCCCTCTAGCGGCTACAGTAAAACTATGCCCATGGTTCGTTTTGTCGTACCAAAAAACCCTTGTATACCAATTTTCACTGTTATACATCAAATATTGTTCGAAATATTTAAAAAAAACTATTTTAGAAAGTAAATTTAAACACCCTGTATTTCGGAAGCCACGCATTTTTTGACCCATGTTTATATAGAATTTATGCATTAATTTTAAAGGTTCTATCGAATCTTAATGTTATGCAACAATAAACTGAAACACCCTGTATAGGATGTATGATGTTGTCGCAGAAAGGATAGAAAGGCTTGTTTTCCAAATTACATAATAAATAATTATATGAAGTATTATAGAGCTGGGTGAAGGGAAAATCTCAGGGAAGGCTTACACGTGCGTGAGACGGCGAAAAAATGAATTTGCATGAAAACAGATGGGAAGCGAAATGTAAGAAAGTATCGCTAATATTACCAAGCAGCAAAAGCAAATGATGCTTGCAATCCGAAAATGTAACATTATTAATAGTACTTCATCAGCTCGACAAAATAGTAATTTATGAAAATCAGGAATTATCAAGCAGCTTACCAACTGCTTGTAGTTAAATCTAAACTGCTAACCAATGAGCTTTCATTATTTTAATTACCTACATCATATAATTGAAGTATAAAGGAGACGTTAAAATCATAAAAATCTATTAAAACCAATTAAAAGTTTTAAAGCAATAAAGCAGTTCGTATACATTGGTTTTCTTAGAACTAACCGGGATACTTTGTTCTTAGTAACCTAGAGCCACTTAAGCTCTCAAATAGGAAGAAAATACATGAATAAAATGGATAACTTGGGAACTGCTACCAATCTTCTAAGTTTCCTTGATCCAAGTTCAAAGGATAGTCAAGATATTGATTTATAATAAAATGGGCGTGATGAACTTATTAACCGTTTTAAACGACTGGCACCATCATTTACTAAAAATTGGGATCCAAATGAAATTCATGCGCTTAACAATCATATGTGCTATGCGATTCTTATTAATATCTAACATAGCTAAAGCTAAGGCGTACTACAAGGGGTACACAAACGGATAACCAGTCGATGAATAGCTCTCTTCACCAAGTATGTACCCCCACTTACGTCATATTTGCTTCTGCATGCTTCTACGCTACAGTGTGCTAACCACATCACCAAATACTATATGTTAGATATAGTTGTTAGTAACACCATTCTTGACACCTTTTTGTTGCTCGTTAGGTTTCCGTGGATGTTAGACGTTTTTGCTGATCACCTGAGGTCAACAGAAAGGTGTTAATTGTCAGAATGCATGTTTTTTGCTGCTGATGCATTGGCTAGCAAGAAATATGCATCAAAATCAAGCTTCACACTAACACATACTTCATTTAACCATCAAAGCACATTCTCACACTGTTTGCACGGCTGAGTTTGCCTGCACTGGAAAATCAAGGAAATAGACGGATCTGGGTAGTCTATTCGTTTTTGTAGTTAGACATTTTATGTTTAGTTAATAAGTTTAGAGTTTTTGATTTTTAATATTCCTGTGATTCAATAAATTTTGCTGGAAACTAAGATTAAAAATGCATGCAATTCAACACAACCTCTGACAAGCGCGTACTGAGTTTATAAAGAGTTTTCCATTAAGGACTCGATAACTTTCTTTTGAAATAAAACGCAAACTATTTGAGATATCTCGAATACTTTATTATATAGTTCTTGAGCTAATTTGATCTTATAAGGGTGCAGGCCAAGATCTCTTCACAAAATTCGTCACAGGGTGATCTGAGCGATGCCCAATTCTTGAGAACACCGTGAAATCGACGTGTTCTGTTGGTTTTTTTATTAGACTATGAATTGCTTGTCTACTGGGATGAGGATTACGACCAAAAATTGGCGTTACCGCTCTTCAAGTTGCAGTCACCGACTCGGAATTTCGGTAGCAAATTTAAATTATTTGTAACCGCTGTTCATTCGTCACCATGAATATTTTCTTTACTGAATGTTTTGACATTGACAGTTCGGTAATTGATTCATTCAAAGGTGCGTTCACAATGAAAGCTCAAAGTTGTCCAGTTCCTATTGGAAAACCCGATAATTACAGTATATGGGGCTAGATGTATTTTTTGATTGTTTAATTTTTTCACGAAATCAAAATTTTTGAAGCGAATATTTATTAATTTTAAGTTGAAAAATATTAGAATTTTTTTGCCACACACATAACAGATTGACACATTGAAGATTTCAAAATCTTCTGTAAGTCTAAATAATTAATTTTTACTGTTTCTGTCACGTATAAGGAAATTTTAATTTTAATGATTAATGTTTATCCAATCTTTCTATCGGATTAGCTTTTTTTACGCAGTTTCTAGATATGGACCTCACCCCAATAAAGTGATGAAATCATAAGTACATGTTTTCTCAGTGGTTTAAGCTAGTTGAGAATATTAGAAAAATCGAAGAAAACACCTCCACAGCTGTAGTATACGTAGCTTAATGAATAGTGTAAAGTAGTGGTTATATTTTATTTTTTATTTTATCTTTTTTTTAACGAATATCACATATATTACAGAAAACTACCGGAGATCACCAAGGCACTGAAGCCAAGAGCAAACCATTTTTTGTTATAAGTATGTGCCGTTATTTCATTTTCTCATCCTACTCACCACTAGGTTTAAGAATCAGCTTCAAAATAGGCATTAGAACTACGTAAATATTATTATGCAACTTTTGTGTCAACAACTTCAACGTGATAGCACAATTTTTCATTAATCAGGTTTTAATGCTTCACAAAAAGAGGTCCCAGACAAGGAGTCAGTCAATATTTGTTTGAGGAATAAAAAAGCTTCACTTCACAGATAATATATCTAGTGCCTATTTTTGACATAGAAAATCTTGCAGCATTCTATTAAAATTTTTGATCAGCTTCATTTTATCTGCAAGGTTTTCTTATCATGTGCATGCTTATTTAACAATCTAATATTTTAAGTTCATTGCTAAGAGGCTTAAGTGTAGGTAATGTTTCTCAATATACCAACGCAATGTCCCAATAATTAAGGAAATCCCACCTATTAGTATTACACACCATATCAACTCGTTCATTGGAGACCTTTCTATGGAATCTTTCTGATCATTGCCTACTACAATAAACACCTTCGTCTTCATCATTACGGATACAAATATCCAACAACAAGAAAATCGGATGGATTGGTACGAAAGTGATCCAAAATCAGCCCTGTATAACTATTTTCCTGTCATATATGAAAAATTCTCTTTGCCTCTTTACCACAAATCGAATCTTATGCACACCAATATGCTCACGTCGACAGAACTATACAGGGTATTCTGAAACTTGGGACCTTCATACGCAGCTGTCCTTCAGAAATTTTGTGCAACATTCGCCGACCAAGAGATGCCCCAATAAGAACCTATTAAAAAAGTGGATTAAGAGGTTCTACTCTTAGTCAAACCACTCCTGGCCCCACACCTACTGTATCAACTGAAGAAAAGATGCGTCGAGTAAGTGATTCGGTCATTGCAAATCCTCTCCTTCTGTACGGAAGCATTCCGCTGCTTTGGGAATCCCTAGGTCAACACTGCAAGGCATAATGAAAAAAAAAAAAGGGATTTCATCCTTATAAAACGCAATCAGTCCATGCCTTAAAGGAAAGTGATTACGTATTACGGAAATCTTGTGCTGAATTGATGTTTTTCGTACGCAGCGGAGACTCGAGAACATTGTTTTCAGTGACGACCCAAAAGAGAAACATCAACAGCTACATAGTCCAAAGGTAACTGTTTGGTGCACCGTATCCTCTCGCGATATTATTGGGCCGTATTTCTTTGATGAAAGATGAAAACGGTCATGCATTGACCGTCAATTCCGAGCGATACAAGGTCATGATTGACATTTTTTAAGTTCATATTGTAAGAACAGAATGTCGATTTAACAGAAACACATCGTTTCAACAGGGGCCAATGCCCATACTTCCACAGAATCGATGGATACGGTGAAAGCACTTTTTCCCTAAAAAGTTATACCGAAGTTTGGAGACATTCACTGGCCTCCTGGGTCACCCGACTTCACGCAATGCGATTATTCTTTGTGGGGTTATCTACAGTCAAACGTGTATTCCAATAATCCACGAGCACTGGAGGAGCTTAAAGACAACATTCGACTAGGAATAAAGAACATCACTCCGGAACTCTGCAAGAGAGCGTTTCAGAATTTGCCCGCGCGATTAGGAGAGTATGCCCAAAGGGATTTCAAACATTTGGAAAGAATTATATTTAAGAAATAAAACACGCTAATTTTCGAATATGTTAATAGTAATGAATATTTTATTTTCATGAAGTTTGTATTTTTCTTCTAAAATCAAAAAGTGAACAGTCTCACTGGTCACCCGATTTTCCGAAGCTGTCGGTGAAAACATTGACGTTTGCAAGATTTGGAATGGGGTATTTTCCAAATTGAAGTTCTTTATCTAAAAATGTATATCGAGTCATTTTACTTTTTTCTTTGAACAAGACGTTACAAAAACTCCGCATCAAAGTTTAAAAATAAAATTTGCCGCCAACTGTGTGACGTAATTAACTCTGGCGTGACGTATTAATATTTTCTCTGGCCTTTTCATAGAATGTGACTCTACATTTGTCCGATGATTACCGTGTGACAAGGACAGGAGATATTCCCATTTTGTTCTACAAAATGGTTGGTAGCTATTTGCGTCCTGTGTCTTTGCTATTTTGACAGATGATAATAAGTGGTGTATTTTTTAATTCACCGGTTGAGCAACCGGTGCCACCGGTGGACCAGACATCTGTCCTTTCAATTCAACCGGTTGCTGCCATCACCATACAAAGCTGTCAACAGTGTCAACCATAAGCATCAGTGGTGGAATCAACCGGTGAATTAAAGAATCCACCTATAGCTATGATTTATGATGCATTGTGACCTTGTTGTTGATGTTTTGGTTTTGTGATTTTGCTTGTGCAGCATGGAGCAGTGACTGATTTGGAATTAAGCTTTTTAAATACACAATAAAAATATGGAATAAAACTCCGTGAAAGCCGATTCTTCAAATTTACCGAAATGTAAAGGTTACAAGTGAGGTGCCAGAATCAACAACACAAAGCACGAAACAGAAACAGGCGACACCACTCTGTCACTGTCAAAAGTCAACGGTTGGTGGGACCAATTCCTTAGTACATGGAAATAGCGCTAAATATGATCGTTGATAAATATTGTCACATTCTAATGAGAACCTTTAAAAAAAATGATTCCTATTGGCTGATTTGTTCGGAGGGACATACAAGAGGTTTAACTGATCTGGTGGTATGAACTTCAAATGTATTTTTCTCAGCAAATGAGTCAAAAAAACACGAGTAAAGTGTATACTAATTGAATGGTTGTAAATAATCTATTTCAGCCATCAATATGACAATATCACTAAGCTGGAAAAATACCCCATTGTGCTGCGTCTACTTCGGTATTCCTGCAAACATCCTGAATGCGTGGACTTTTGTACGGGATAAATGTCCATGATGGAAACATCCAAGAAATTGATCCGAATATTTGCAAAAAGCTTCGGCAGTATCTTAAAGACTAACATCATTTCGGAAAAATCATAATTACTAAATGTGCTGTTTTTCCTTCTTCCAAATTCGATTCATAAACCAAACACATCTGTTTACCCATACGATGCTCGTTGGTTGGCGCGTCGTATGTTTCCGCCTAATCGTTAGCTAGAGGCGTGGCAGCATTTGACATCACAGGTTTCTTTGGAACCTTATATCTAGGTTACCTAGTTCTTGTGTTACTAGAAAATGTTGCTTATTCTTTCAAGAACTGTACGCCGTGTAAGTCCCAACTTTCAGAACAACCTGTATACACTTTATACTATTTATTTTAGGCCCGTATCGTCAGTCGTCCCTACAATTGTAGGGCGCGTTTATGGCCTGCTTGATTGTCATACTCCTTTCTCTCCTTCAAAAATTTCTAGATTACACTTGTCCCGTGTCAGCGTCAGCGCTCTCCTATTGTGAAGATATGTTTTCTTTTTAAATTGTAGGAAATTTTAGGCTGATAAAACATGATACAACTCAAAAGCAAGCACAATTTGATGCAAATAGATGTTTGTGACATAACCTCAAAATAGAGCGCTGACACGGAGAAGTAGAAAACTATGACAATCAAGGAGGCCATAAAGGCGCCCTACAATTGTAGGGACGACTGACGATACGGGCCTTAGACATAACGTTGTCTGCCATGTTTGGCTCATATTAATGTGTCCTGACGTCACACCTTTAGTAAACACCAGCTGACAGCAGCATAACCTCTCACACAGCTAAGCATATAAACATGGCTTCTATCGATTTGCATGAAAAATTTAGTAATTATCATTATTCTATCATCCGAGGATTTAACAACATATCGATAAAGAAGACAGGAAAGCTGTAGATTAGAGTGCCCAGCGAATTAAATATACGCAACACTATCTATTGCTTGGAGCATACGTTATCGTAGGGCATATTTTATATTTTAGTGTGCAGATTTTATCATTTAATTTAACTTGGATGTAACCTACGAAGAAATACAATATTAGATAAAATTATATAGAGGTTATTAAGCCTGATCTTAGTTTTGAATGACTTCTGAAAAGAAAGATCATACAAGTCTTGTTTCTCAGCTCAATAGAACATAATATACATATATGATTGTTTTTTTGCAATAACAGGAGAAAACGATAAGTGTTTACATTGATTAGGAGCTTTTTAAAATATTGATAGGACACAACTTCAGTCCACGAGTGACATATGGATGACGTTTCTTTGTTTACAATTTGTATGACGTCACATCGTGGCCAATATCGTTTTCACCGTTTCGTAACAAAAATGAACAATCTCTTTTAAATTCTTGCGTTTTTAAAAATTGAAATCGATATTTTCTGTTTTCCTAAGGCAAATGTAAGTGAATTAGATCTGAATCAAGTAGCCTATTATCTTTATATGCGATTGTCGATTTTTCCATGATTCTACAACATTTTTTGTTATTCAGGGGAGCATCACGAGAGGTCGGGGTCTGACCAACTGCCTTCGAACCTGGATTCTGACAGGAGTTCGACGTCGCCTGTTGCAGTGAAACCAGCACTGACGATACTAGTAACGCTAGCGATGACGTGCCTGACTGCCCTTTGGTAACCTGATCTTCTGATCGTGTGATCGCCGTCCAACAGGAAGCGAATCGGTCGTTTTATAAACGGAAGAGCGCTTTGACTGAAACTGTAACCAATAACGAGCGTGTGTGATTCCTTTCGGATAAGTTGTGCTGAGTCTGTTAGCCAAATGTTAACGATAAGTAGACCATTTCCAATTGCGTGTGTCGTATACCTGAAATCTAAGCTGTTCAAGAATGATGAGATGATGGATATGTCTAATTAAAAAAATAATTATACAGGAAGAAATAAGATTCATAGAAGTCTCTTAACAAAAAATGCATATTACCTTGTAAGTAAAAGCCCTAAAAAACATACAGCTAAACAAAAAAAAATGTCAGTCGTAACAGAACCGATTTCAAGAAGGTTTTACTTTAGAAGGATCCTTCAATCAAAGATGTGATACTATCAAAAGTGATGTACCTATCTGATAAAAAAGCCCGACTCATATTTCATTTATTTGATAGCAATTATACAATTTATCCAATAACTCCGCTCTCATTACCAAGGGTAATCAAATAAACAAACGATTTTTGATTGATCGAGAGGATCATGAGATAGACGATTTTTATGAAATGGTATGTGGTATAAGTCTGCTATGCCCAATATAAGGCTTGTTTAGTTAATGAACATTGTAAATAATTATCAAAATCAGCAATTGCGAAGGCAAGTCTAGAACTTAGAGTCTTCACGTACTCACTTCATTTGAACTTCTTTCATCATTTTCATTACCATTTATAGCCTTTTATACATATCGAAGTGCCTTAAAATATAAAAAAAAATCTGTATTTTTAGTCACATTATTTACGTAATTTGAAGATACAAAAATACGAAGAAAGTCAATATTGTCAGCTTCAAGGCCTATATTTCTCCATACATTTGTATCTTTAGATGCCTTATTTTTCAATAATCTCTCGCTAATATCGATGCGAATTGTACTGAATATTTAGTACTAAAGAAATTCGAGAACCATCATCTCATCAATCGTGGAACATTATACTTTTTGGCTGTGATTTCAGGTTATCATATTATTTAAATAGAGTGACCTGGCATATAAAGAGACAGTTACTAGGGTTTGATACGTTCCAGTGAAAATTAATTATCATTTAAGTAAGCTCCATATCAGTAAGTCAAACAAATGTCACACTATTTTTCCATCTGACAATTGAGAAGACGAAGATATGTATTGCAGCAAAAAAGAAGTCGTGGAATTGATTACCGAAAAAGGATTGTGTAACTAATTTTATGTAAAGGTGCATACTTAATGTTTCGTTCTTTAGTTTTTAATAGCAATAATTACACAGATTAACAGTAATGGCTGTAGCCGATTTCAACAACAAGGCCTTCAACAAATTCACGATTTGCCTCGGAGACTGTTATTGTTAACGATAAATTAATCTCCAAAAATAAAATATACTGTGACCTAAGCAATACATATCTATAAAAAGTATATAGCATATAGAAAAACTGACAATTCTTTGACTGTGCATATCACTTTACGTTCACAAGAATATAATAGAGTTCATTGTTTTAAATGAAGCTAATAAATTGAACGTAAATTTGGTAATAACCCCAGTGTTTAATTTTCCATAATAGTATTACCTCATCTTATTATTTAGCAGGTAAATATTTAGATAGCTAACATTCCTCCGTTTTGGTCACTCAGACTACAAAAAATGTGTAAGGTTTAGTGTTTGTTTGTGATCTAGTACTTATTTGTTATTAAATTGTAAATACAAGATTGTTGAGGATAAATTAAGTGGAATTTTCATTAAATACGTACAATAATTTATTAAGGATTCCGCAATTTTGATAATTTTTTTACAAGCGACTTGCGTATATCAATACGAAAAAATTACGATGTTCATATCTGTACTAGAACTATGATGAAATATAAGCAATAAATTATATTTTTTTCACAAGTGCCTTTCATTTCTATCCTGTTGTGATTTTTCGCACGTACTAGACGTTTTCGGACTGTCGGAAGTGGAGGTACCACCCGGCGGATCTCTAAGGCGGTCTCGTGCACACGTATTCTCTCGCTACAATCCGTGTGACGTTCCCCCTTTCCCCTGTATCCGCCTATGGCCCCTCGGTACCCACGAATGTTTAGGCGTTGATCATGCGTTGTTGTTCAAGTATAATAAGAAAATCCTAAATGACATATTCCCCACCACCTCCATGAGGTATAATAAATACCCGCAACCAACTAAAATCGATGCACTCGTCATGAAGCATCCAAGGATACAGAACCTCAAATCCCGAAATTGTCAGTACCGCAATACTGCCTAATAATGAGTGTCTACACGAGTGAAATGCGCTCTAAAAAAACATGATATTTATGAAAAAGTACATTCATAAAATATTTGAGCCTGCTGTGTCATTCTATAGGAAACCATCGTCTGTCCTTGATATGATATAAAGACAGTGGAGTTCAGGAAGCTATTTTCATTTCCTCGTGGAAAAATCCTAGTTGCTATACGATTTCGCTAGATATCGCACCAATCGCAGAATTTTCACTTTTCCAAAACCTATGAATGAAGAAGAATAGTGATGGCAAAGAAAATATTCGAATATTTGTCGATTATAGTAATATGACAAGTACTGGATGATATGCTTGTAAAATAGCTCAGAATGCCAAAGTATCTGTGTTTCGGTAAAAAAATCCTATATACCTATGATAAAGTCGTCACTAAAAATATGTACCCACTAACTCAGTCCTTTTTGTAGATGTTTTTAACGAACACCAAAAAAAGAATAAATTTATACCCCATATGACATCATCAGCCACAGACAGCACGTATTTAAAAAAAATGGCGTGAAGCAAAGGATCATGTTCAGCACAAGCTAGACCTTCTGAGAAGAAAGGTAGTTACAAGCAGCATAGAAATCAAGTAGATCAAATCAGTCAAACAGGCCCATCCAATTAGTCCATAGACATTTTTCCCTATCCTACAGGTAGTACCGACCATCTGGCAACGCTGTCCCTCCCGCGGCAGCGCTGCACAGCGGCAATAAAGGAAGCAGACTCATAGAGACTAGCACGCCCTCTGGTGAGCCGAAGAACAGAAGCGGAGTCGCGTGTGAAAAAATTATCTCTATCAATCAGATTTAAAAATACGGGGAAATCTATGATGTGTGAAATAGGTATGTTCAATAGGTGCGTAGAATCACCAGGATGCGGATTCAATAAATATACTTAAAACTAAGTTTGAGCATTGTCATTTTTTTCGTCCTTGGCATAGTAGTAACCTTGTGTGAAAATTTCATCGAAATCCGAGATGTACTAAGCCAAGTTATAGACGGACCAAACATTATCGGACAGGCAGACATACCGACCGATCGACAAAAATGAGTGACATTGTATTTCGTGATGTTTTTGTCATATAACATGTATTTGCAAACCGCATTTATTTGTTTTCCGTCATCTGACTCTATAAAACTAGATCTATATCGCACTGATCATTTCTAAACAGCATAAAACAATGTCGTATACGGTTGGTTATAAACTCAGAGACGAAAGGCAAACAGATTCTATTCAGTCTTCAGTAGAAAACTAGTCAGATGAATATCTCCATCAACGATTATTGGTCCTAATGTGTTCCCATCTCCACCATGTCCAGAAGGTGCTTACTGACACAGTTTATCCAGCTGGATTTTCCTCCGACAACGCACGCCCTGGAAAATCATCCGATTCGCAATGCCGGAATGTAGATAGCGCTAACGTCGCAGGATTGCTTTGAAGTTTAAGCTCTTACAGTGTTGCCAAGAGGCTATCTTCAAAGTCCTTGTAGATACAGCTCCAAATCTTTATCACCAAAACTAAGAACAAGCGGATAAAAAAAACGATGACTTGGTTAATATCAGAACATGATGTATATATGAGTTCTTCAACAGTCACTTTTGTTTCGTTTCTGTGCGCTTTCAAATGTTTGTAGTTGTAATAATTGTTTATCGATCTTGTGTATATTTATTGTTGCTTTTTTATTTTATTTCTGATAAATGTCATCATTATCTTTTTTCGACTTCTGCAAACACGCATTGCATATTTAGCAGTAAATAAGGAACTGTCGGATATTTAAAGTAGTATCTTGCGATTCCTTGCATTTGGTAGCTTTCTGCAGTGATCTCTTGAAGTCCTGAAGTAGCTTATCGGTTGAAAGTCAACGCGAGTGTAATGATGTACTTATGTATTTTTTCATTATGATGCAGTCGCGAAGGCTGACACCTAAATACCGAAGCACCGCGACTGCTACAAGGAGTTTAAAAACGTCTTGCTGTTCTTAGTTTTAGTCTACCTAAGCTTGGCAGAACTGGGAAAAGCCCTCACTTGCAGACTGTCCCAACATTTCTACACCCTAGGAACGAAGGCGTTGATGTACCGGCCAGTTCTCGATGTGCGATGTTCGACAGAATTGGGATGGAAGGCAGAAGAACTCTGAGTTTCGGTAGAAGAGAGCAAGATCGGCGAGCGCCCTCTGTGTGAAAGGGTATGAGACTGTCCGTTAGAGAAGCTGCTAGGACTGTTTTAGCGAAAGCGGTAAATTGTGAGCGGGAACGTTAGACGGATAATCTGTGATATCAACCAATTTTTTTGATACTACATCCCAGATACTAAGTATATTCTGGACTTCCATTTTTTTTCAAATTCAAACAATTTTCTACTAATACGGTTGACGTTTAAAATTGTGAACCTGACCTATCTGTACAACATTCAAACTTGACAACTCGATACATGCATGCGCATGCGCTAAATGGCTAAACCAGCAAAAATCTCAAAACAGTTGGGCTGAATGCGGTGTCGTTTAACACTTGAACTGTCAAAATATAGACAGGCTAAGGTGTGAATCGGCGCGGGATTCAGCACGCCAAGGACATAAAGGCTTCTTGCGCAAGAGATACATACGAAACTTTATTTACAATCGGTTATAGGGTAATTAAGAAATGAGGTTCAAGTCGGTCGAGACTGTACTTCCCACGCAATTCTCTCATTAATTAAGCTATGTTCGATTTATTCCCAGGCCTAACGCCATATCAACTATTAAAACGAATTGATCAGAGCAATTGCATGCACGATATAGGTTCGATCTACATAACACAAGGTTTATTCAAGAGACTCTGATAAAATTTAAACCTGACTACGTCTGATTGCCTGAATGGAAATTATTTATTATTATATCTTAAAATTTTACACTTTTACATCTCAAGCTATACAAAATAACCGGTTTACATTTATGCTTCAATCGCAAAAGTATGAATATATGTGTGAATGTTAAAGCTTTCATCTACAGTACGCGTAATATTGCTAGGATCAGACATTCCGTCATAATAAAACGGCTTTCGTTAATACTATGTCATTGATGTACGCTCCCTTAAAATTATTCTAAGTCTAAAAAACTTAGTTAAATTTTCTTATGATACAAAAAAGCAAAAGCAATTTCTAACGCCGATACCGAAAATTTCGCCAACCCGTGGTAAAATATACACCGTACGCCCATGGCCTGCGCGGAGGCAAAAGCTAAGGTCAAGGACGTCTCTCTGTACCGTTACTGCTAAGGCCAGAATTGGAACTCGAGTCGTGTAGTGCAATTGCCGTGGTTCAAACTTCAACGTTCTAATTAGTCTGAGAAATGCAAACTTGGGCACCCGCAGGGGAAAGCTACAGCTCGCTCTTCAGAAGGTTTTTGGGGCGGGTACATTTTCACAAAAGTTATCTGTCGCCGATGATCAACCCCCTGATAGAAGTTCCGGCGAGTGCCCATAGGTGCAAAGTATTACCAAGATCAGAAGTTATTAGGACATCTTTCACCATTATAAACATAAAACCTGCTAAAATTGTACATTTTCAATGTTTTGTGAAAATGAGCGCGAGTTTCAAAAATCACAAAAACGAAGTTTGTGTGATTTTCATATTAATTTTTTTTTTGTTTTTGCCCGTAGCTCCGTCGTCACTGGTTCTGTTTTCAAATCCTGAAAAGCTTCTTCGTCCTTGGCATAGAAGTAACCTCGCGTCAAAATGTTATCAGACTCTGAGCAGCGCTTATCAAGTTGTAGATGTGTCAAGGATCAGCGGACAGACAGACAGACCGACATACTTGTACACACCAAAGGAATTGAATGACATGCTTTTTCTAGATTGCATACCATATTAATATCTAAAAAACATAATACGTCCTTCGCGATTGCAATACCAATAAACGCAGGAAGTAAAAAGTAGGTTAGCCTTTTTCTACACATAAGTTTAATTTTTTTTGTCTTCTATGAGCATTGACGATAGTGGAAGTTTAGGTTATTTTGCCGTTATCGAGTCTATAGGACCTATAGGGTATAGAACTCCTGATACTATTGAATATTACTTTTTCCTGCCTTGTTAATAAAGGTATTTGTTCCATGACATTCTTCCTTCACATCTCCATGTTCCGTATGACAGGGCTAACGACAGCCTTTAACGTTTATTCAAATTTTGAGGTTCATTGTAACATTTTTCTCGATGTAGGAGTCCAAAATTATTTCCAAACATGGTGCTGCTAGATATAGCTGTTATAGTACTAAAGGTAATGACGATGACTATACTAGAAATAACTTTATTGCTGATAACGATGACCCGAAGTACGATGAAAACACTGACAGTGATCATAGCAGTTTTCATGACCGTTTCATTGGTCACCAGTAGAACGTTCAAGATTGTGAGGATAATCTTAGTTTTCGCAACGAAAGTTGTCCTTGGAATTCTGAGGCTATTCTTCGGAGGTAAAGAACCATCAGGCGACTACATAGATGCATGTGTAGGAAGTGAAGATAGCGAGAGCGATATCATAGACAGGAAGGCGGTTCGAGCATCAGGGGACACTGATTTCAGGAGTGATTCAGAAGAGCTTGAATCATAGCGATATATTGTGGAAATATGTAAGATATGTATGGGTTTAAATAAATTAGAAGTAGGGTAACAATGATTTGCTTTTGTTCTCAAGATCTCAGCAGTTCGTTTAGTTCTTATTATCGTGAAAAACTAATAACCATATCTTCTGTAGATCTACTGTAGCGTTCCATTTGAAATTTCGAAAAAACAGTACCCTGTTTTGTTGTTTTGAAAGAAACGACAGTCTCCGCTTTTAGGTTTCTAAACTCAAACATTTGATATTCATATTGACATAAAAGCCAGGAAGATTATTGGTTTAGGCATCAATAACATGTGCTAGAATCAATCCTCATATTCCTTGAAGTATCCATATTAAATCTAAGCAAATCACCTACACTTGAATTGCTATGAAAAACTGTATCCTGAGTGACCATTCTGCCATTCTAGGGACTCAGATTGCCCTATAATTTGATAACCTGCTTTCTCCCTAGATGGCAGTAGTCACCTTCTTGCGTACTAATTGAGTTTTTCAGTAGTCCACAATATATGCGCCTCAGCAAAATATGCTTCAAGTGACTTTTTGAAACGCCGCTAGGAATAGCAGCTGCAGCAGAGGTGTCTAACCTCATCTGTCAAAAATCGTTCAGCAGTTTCAATCATATTTTGGAGCTTTACCATCAAAAAGTGACATTAGTCATGTTCAACAAAACGCAGCACTACAGTATCGATATTTTATTTTCTGTTGAACGCAGATGATCACTTTGAAAGCTGTCACCATTTTTTATATCATAACCAAAATATGCTTCGCTCTTGATCAGGTGATACATCGAATAATGTTTCATGGGGTTCAATGCTTTGTGTTTGCTCTGTCCGGTTTGAAAACAGTGCAATATCTTGCTAAAATTATGCTAGAAGGTTTGACAATGGCGAACAAACCTAAAATGGGAGGGAACAAGTATGAAACAATTTCCATTTAGTTACTGAATTAGCAGAGGTTCATTTCATGCTACAGAGTTGTAAAGTTTCGTTTAAATGTCTATATACGTAGTTGTGATCACCGTTCTTGGCTGGTGAAAGTAAGACTACCAGTATCCATTTATACTAAGTGACATATAAATCCGAACACCCAGCTTAAATGGTTTTATTTTAATAAAAGTTGGTGAATGTATTTATCTTACTGTCACTAACAAGTGAAAAGATTTTCAGCCTTATCAGTTGAACATTCCGGTTTTTATACTGCTTTTTTTTAATTCACTAACGCTTTAAAAATGAATATTTCAGCCTCAGTAAAGAATAAACGTTGGCGGATTTTGGTTCTTGACATCCTTTACGATCGGTTAGGATGCCTAGAGTACGGAGACCTGTACGATTTCGTCAACTCAGTGAGTTTGATAGGGGCCGTATAGTGGGACTTCGGGAAGCTGGACTTTCTTTTCGGGCAATTGCAGTTAGAGTACAAAGAAGTGTAGACACTGTGGTTAGGTGTTGTCAGGCATGGCTTCGAGAAGGCCGTACGCAAAGAGCAAGGGGCACTGGAAGCCGCCGTAGAACAACAGACCCTGAAGATCGCCGCCTAAGATTATTGTCCTTAAGGGACCGTTTCTCCACTACCAGGTCCATTGAAAATGAATGGTTTGCAGAACACGGAAGACCTATTGGCATGCGAAGTGTTTACCGACGAATGAGAAGTTTTGGCTTGTTTTCATACCGCCCACACTGGGTCCTCCCTTTAACTCGAGAACACCGACGTAATCGCCTTGAGTGGTGCAGACAACGGTCACTCTGGGATCAGGAATGGAACAGTATTGTCTTTAGTGACGAGTCTCGATTTTGTTTAGGCATGCACGATGGTCGTGCCAGGGTTAGAAGGCGACGTGGTGAAAGGAGGAATCCACAGTTTTTTGTTGAAAGACATATTCATCACACTGTTTGAGTTATGGTTTGGGGTGCTATAGCTTATGGTTCCAGGTCACCTTTAATCTTCATCAGAGGCTATCTTGACACCCTGGCAGATCCAACTTTCCAAAAAGATAATGCCCGACCACATGTTGCAAGAGTCACAATAGACTTCTTTCAAAATAATGATGTCACATTGTTACCATGGCCACCAAGATCTCCCAATTGAGAACGTGTGGGATATGATGGGTAGTAGATTGCTCAATTTGCAACGTCCTCCTCAGACTCTAGAAGCACTTCGAGACGAGTTGGTGGTTGCCTGGAATGAGATACTACAGGAGGTCATTGGCCACTTGATCAGAAGTATGCCTGGGCGCGTTGGAGAATGCGTAGCACATCAGGGCGCATCCACACATTATTAAAGGTCAAAGGGCTTTAAAGTAGTGCAATCATTTTGGAATTTTTATCATTTACTTATTATGCTTCATTAAGTACTTATAGAAAATTTTATTAAAATAAAACCATTTAAACTGGGTGTTCGGATTTATATGTCACTTAGTATATTTATCTCCATCTCCCTCATACATACACATGCAACCTACCCCTGTGCGAACGTTTGTTCGGTAAGCTCGAAGACATAGGATTTTTAGTTGTGTGTCTTCCTCTCGAACTCTTTGCCGTTACGTACGAGTGTCCTTCAATCATATTTGTCAGAGTGACAACTTACTTGACATCGGCGTGCAATTTGAGTTGTCCTGTTCTCAATCTTCAGTATAAAACTGTACTTTGCCCGGAAATACGATCACTGGAGAAAGCCAAAGCTCGTGCTAAATTTATTAGAGTATTTACAGGAAGAGAATGAAAACAGCGGTTCCCTGTTACCCACTTCGTGCGTACTGGAGAGAGTAGCAGATGGCTGAAGATTAGTCTGTGCCCATGGTACGGAGACTCGATCTGTTTACTTATTTGATATCGCGTTGATGACGTAACCGCCAAGAACGGTGGCTACAGCTATACCTATAAAACTGTAGATCTAAAAGCTGTCAGCTGTCAGCTGTCAGTGTACACGTATCAAAATGTCGCTCAGCGGTTAGCTCTTCGAAAAGCAATAAAGTGATCGCACCGCGGGGCTACGTTGTGATGAACGTTTTTTCGAAAAAAATGTCACCTTGGAACTTCATGTTCACTCGTATTAGCTGTGCGTGTTGCATACACGTCATGGCACTTGAGCTATATGGTTTAGCGTGATGTGATGTAACATCAACTTCAGAGGTGGCACTAGAGGAGAACATTTATAGCTTGTGTGGCCCAAGCTGTAAGTTTTATACTATATTTCGTTGTGCCATTCCTCCATAGGTGACGTTCACAGCGAGAACATGCGGCATGGACTAGCGACCAGCCAGTACACAAGTTGACATTATAGTGATTTTTAATGTCATTTTATCGATTTTTTGACTATACTATAACTATCTAAAACTGTAATGACTCATCGATGTTCACGTGAACATCACTTAACTACCAGTAGTCGGCTGTTCATAGGCGGGGTATGAATGTTTAACATGGGTGAACTAGATTTGTCACATGCTTAATAAAGAGTGGTTTGAAACATATTGTAAGTCAAAAATTTGGGAATTACCTTTATTCATCGTCGCTTCCACTTACATCTGACAGAAATAAACTGTCGCTATCGCTTTCCTCGTTGAAATTGACTATAACTGGCTCTATGATGGTGTCGATGTGGTGGTCAAGCTGCCACATTTTTGTTTCTTCCTTCACAACATGACGGATAGCATTCTGCCAAGCTTCGGGCGTTACTAGCTGTATGGAAGTCTCAAGTAAAACCTTAACGTCTGGTAATTTGAAGGTTGTGTCATGGCGCGCAATATAATCCTTCACTTGAGCCCAGATGAGCTCTATTGGGTTCAGTTCACAGTGATAGGACGGTAACCGCAGCACAGTGACACCACATTGACGGGCCATCTCATCAGTCACGTAACTACTGTTCGCAGATTTGTGCTGTTTAATTTTTTCATACAATTCCGCTTTCACACATGAATCGTCAAACGGGATTCCTTTTTCGCGCAACCATTGCTGCATGTCACTTTTTCGAGATCCCATAGTCGGTACACGTTCGGCTCGACGACTATGGTAGGAAGCATTATCCATGACGATCACAGAGTTGGGCTCAACTCGCTGAAGCACCCCTTGAAACCAGCTCTCGAAGCAGCTGGCATTCATTTCGTCATGGTAATCACCTCCTTTCTTAGAGACGAAAATCAAGTCACACTCTTCTAAAAAGCCACTATCGCTACCAATATGAGTTACGATCAATCTTTGACCTTTCCCTGACGGTCCACGAAGACCTGTTGACAAACCTTCAATGCTTGTTTGTCGGTTACTCACTACGTTTTTGTCTATCCAGGTTTTTTTAACTGTGTGACCTGCATTTACCCATGTCTCGTCCAAATAATAGATTTTTCTGCTTTGTCGCCTATATTCAATCATTTCGCGTATGTATTTTCGACGCCAGGCGACTATTTCAGGTCTCTCTATCAATACTGACTTCCGATTACGCGTTTCGTAACGAAAATTAATTTCGTGCAGGGATTTCCTCATTACCTCGACGCTCATTTGGGGTATAATTTCATTTTCCTTGATCGCTGCATGTACAGCCTTGGGGGTTGGTATCTCATTCCTAAAGAAGAATGAATGTACGGTTCGCCTTAACGCCATTTTGCTATCGTCATCCAATTTAACGGCATTTCGTCCCTTCAAATTAAATTTTGGATCAGTAGTAGCTCCAGTTTTCTTCTTTTCATGCACCACCCTGCGAATGGTCCACTCTGGAACGCCTGTCATACTGTCACAACGCGCGAGTGCATCTCCCTGCGACATAGTTCTGTTCAGATAATTGAACACGTTGAGCACGATTTCTTTCGCGTCCATCTTCAGTGCTTTACGAAGCCGTCTACTTGTTCCCTGGCTTTCAGTACTTCCACTCGTGCCATTTGTACTCTCCATGGTTAAGTATAACCAAAACAGTAACCACAGAAACCACAACAATAACAATCACACAGCAATTCTTATAAAAACACACAATATGCGATCGCTCAACGAAACACGTTCCAATGCGTTGCCGACGCCTATGAGCCTGCCGGTCGAGGCGCGTCTTTGATTTCATTGGTTCTACCGGCGGAGAACAATCAGCCATTATTTCCATCTCTGTCTGTGCTGTTGACCACCGCAAAGCCACAGAAACGACATACGTCGTACGCTATACGGCTGTACTGGAAGGAAGCCGGGATAGAGCTCTGATCACGTGTTGATCACGCGTATGAGTCAATACAGTTTTAAATAGTTGTAGTTAACAACTCTGTCGATAATTGTTAACAAGTTCGAAACGCGCTGTATACTGTGGATCCCAGGTTTGACAGGCAGACAAATTAAGCATCGCCTGATCCTTGTCTATTGTGACCACACCACAGTAAGGCTCTGGAGCTCTTAAGTGACTAGCTGGACAATTTCGAATGCCTTTTTATCTTTTTTGTGGTTCAATATGACGGATATTAGCAGGTATGTACGAAACGTTGGTAAATGTGTCAACGGGGCACACGAGCGGAGGTCGGTGTATGCGTGGTTCGGTGGAAGCGGCCTCTTACTGCCGGCGCGTTTGTATCGATCTGTTGGGCGCCGGCGCAGATCGCTCCGCCGGCCAGCACGAGCCAGTCGCGAGCGAGAGACGGCCGGCACAACTTCGGCCCGGGCGGGGAGGACACCTCTCTCTCACCAGCTTCCAAACACCAACACCACCACAACTAGCAAGCAGAGTGACTGACGAGCTTTGAGCCATCGACGGATATAGCCGCAGCAGGTTTGAGCCGATCGACGGATATAGTGCGGGAGTCGCGAGCTGTCGACGTTCGTGTGTCGCGCGAAGAGACGGTGAAGGTGGCATGGCCCGTGCGGACCGCGGGGGCCTTCGCGTCGGGGGCGCCTGTGGGCCCAGGGGCAGGGGCTTGGGCCCCCGCGGATAGGGCCGGTGACGGGGCGGGAGGCCGGAGCTCGACCGACCGTGGCCGCGAAGGAACATGAGTGATGGAGGTCGTGCTGGGTACGGGGGGGCCAGCAGGAGCCGCCGCAACAGTCGCCATCGGCAGCCTTAGGAGCAGCCTTCGGAGCAGCGCCAGCCGATCGCAGCGATGCGCCCGGTCGCTGACGCTGACCACCGAGCCGCCGCCTGTCCCACCACCACAGAATGCCCCGGGCCCATGCAGCGGCCCCCCGCCTCTACATCAGTTGCAAAGTTTCGCTGCTCGCGGCACTCGTCATCCTGATGGCTACGGCCGGCCTACTGGCCACTTCCAAAGCCACACAAACCAACACCCTGCGACGCTACGATTACTATACCAACGGAGATCACCACTTCTATCACAGCAAGCACACAGTACGTTAATCAACCCTAAATCAAACTATCAGTATCAGAGTATATCACTAAGTCTATACCAGACAAATCCCATCGAGCCCTATAATTCCACTGGACATGCAAGCAATGGAGCTAAAGATTGCTGAAATTCTACATAAGAAACGCATTCACGTTTAAATGTCAATATTTATCTATTGTAACACTATGTCGTTCACCAAAAGTGTATACTAAACATCAACTAGCACATGCATGCGTTAGAAACTTCAACAAGCATATTTGGGAAAAACTAACCTTCCCAGAAATATGCAAAATATCCACCAAGACATTTGTATTTGGCTATAAGATTCTAAGACAAATAAAGTTGCTACAATAAAAAAGTGACGCCAGCCAGATCGCCCTCCCCCCACCATTAGTTTAGTAAATTCTAATTTTTCGTAAACCTCGTACCAAGTTCTTCTTCATAGTAACACCACAGATTTGCCTATCGTATTCCTACTTCAAAGTACCTCAACTGTTCCACGCTAACTTCAGTTATGCAACACTTCCAAATGTTTGGAAGATCACCTTAATCCCTATTCTCTGCGAAGTACCCTAAAATTGTAACGCCCAATTCACACCACTATTTCTAACGTTTCTCCTTCAATTTTGTATGTTAATCATTCCTAGAAATATCTCTACCTCCGTAACAGTCCATTTAAACCAGAATATTCCCAAATTGGTTGCTAGAAATTTCTCATGTATAATTATGTAAAGCACGTGTACCGATAAACCATAAATAGGACTTGCTGCACGGCAGCGCCATCTCTGTACCAGGTCAAACGCATTGCTTCTTGCCCTCCGAGATACGAACCTGAAACTAAAACTAAATTAACCGAAAGCTTCATAGAACAATCAGGCCTCCTGTATCTATAAATCTCAATCAGCTTTCCGACCAACACTAACAATGTAAAATAGTGCGTTTCGATGTTTAGGATTGTGTCAAAATATAAGATGATATAAATAAAAAAAAAAAAATGATTTTTGAGAATGAGCAAGCAATCACTGTACAGATTATATACAGTAAGGGAAGTAATTTCTATAAGGCAACAAAGTTATTAGAGAAATTGAAGGTGCTGATACGATTTGTCCAGTATTTACAAGGTTTAGTGATAGGTAGTAAGCCTGTATGTACACTATTATAACGGATTATCACTACAATATAGCCACACCTCTTGCTATGACTTTTTTGTCATGAAGCTAACGTTTGAACAGCTATGGGTTGAGACATCTAACGTTATTTGTGCAGATGTAATGCTGATTAATGAAAATGATTTTGAAGCTCGATTTGTAGATATTGTGCGCGTGTTTTATTTTTATACCATTAATCAATGAGTTGAAACTTCGACGATAATGCTACATCGTCAACCAACACACGGTCCATACATGTTTAGAACTAACATTGTACTTACATGGACTGGGTCCATACAAGACTGATTGAAAGCCTAAGTATGTGTTTTTAACATGCACCAAACACTGATGCTTGCAATGAACTTAACAAATCTCTTCTCCGTTACTTTGGTGACAAATTATATGTATTTCTGCAAAATATAGGCCTCAGCGCCTCTAGTCAAATACTTTTCAATATTATGGTGAATGTAAGGATGTTGGGAAAACTGCGCCTCCACCATATTTGAAGTATTTTTGGATACCAGATTATTTTGGCTGGCATTTGTAACGTACGGCAATAAGTGTTCAAAATAATTGCAATAAAGTAAATGTTTTCCTTCACTTTTGAAATTGTCCGCATAATTCTCCAATTTCACATTTAACTTCATTTCTTTATGTCAGGGTTCCCGATTTATAGCTAAGTGCGTTCATGTTACCTCAATCTCAAACGGCTGTTCACTTATCGATTTAATATTTTTCAGCATGATCTTATTTCATGCTGTAAATACTCACATACTGAAAATGTATTCCATAGCTTCGAAAAAAATTATAACGCAATTCAATACATAATTCTACATTTAGTTCGTTTTATGTGTGTTCAACTATTTTGCGCTAGGTGGTTTTTGCCCATCTTAACGTATCAAACTAGTACCATGCGTAGTAGAATTATACGAGAATGCTATCCCACATATACTAAAGGTTTTGTTTCAGAATATTCGCTAATGTTGTAAGTTCTTTCATTCTACACTGCTTGAAATTGGCTTGAAATAATGATATCTTAAAGAGTGCAAAAAAGTATATGTATATATATACAAGGTGCCTCCAAAATTGGGACTCTACATAGCGTATAGTTCCTGCAACAGTAAGCAAGCTTTCATAGTAATACATACACAAAAGCCTTAAGATAACCGACCCTGCATCCTATATCAAAAGGTAGGATGTGAACCACCATCTAAATCAGGCGCCGTGCGGTGTGTAGATTAACATGGTTACACCTTGTGTTTTGAAAACTGAAGCTGGTGTGTTGTTTACTGTGAACGTCTTCAAGATCCAACGGATACCGTATCAGAACGTTGACCTCGATCATCAAAGCTGCGTTGGTGGACACAGATGAAGTCCTAGATAGCGCTAAAAGTTACAAATTTAGGAAGAGGTAAACAAAATTATATGTTTGAATCGTCAAAAGCTTCAGGCAAAACATGTGACAAGGCTATACTTGAAATTCCTCATTAAGTGAATAGCAATTTCTTGTTTCCGTTTTTGCTGCTACTTTAATGCAAATTAGCTTTATTATTTAAAACGTAATTGTTTTTTGAAAAGGAAAGTCCCCACCTGCATCGTCTTGTCTAACTAACACCAGTCTGGTATATTCTTTGCAATTGTTTTGATCCCATTCGCCTTGCCTCATCCGTCATGATTCTTCTCCATGTTAGCCTGTGTCTTTATTTATCTCTGAGTCTTTCCACTCTAGAGATAGAGATGATTCGTTCATTCCTATTCGTAGCTCCACCTTCTTTTTTTGTGTCAGTAAATGCTTGTCTCATCTTTTATTTTCTCCACAGTTCGTCATTTGATATTGTTCTAAGTCAAAACGTTCGTATAGCCGTAAGTAGACATCAATTGATAAGAAGTTGAAGTTTTCGTAACTGCCATTGTTTCACACCCATATAGTAGAATCGACTTTACATTGCTGTTGAATTATTGTATTTTTGTCCTGATTGAGTTTAGTGACGATGACCAGACACCAAACGTTCTGTTTGCCTTTAGCAGCTGTTGCTAAATATCTTGTCCTGAGACTCCGGTACTGTTAACAATGCTACCTAGATACTACAACGCTTCGACTTTTCCTATTTCTTCAGTGTAAAGGATTAGAAGTTCTTGGTTGGATATATTTATCTGTTTTTCTTCGATCTTTTTCACTGACCTTCATTTCTGCATTAGCCACTTTTTTTTCCAGGTCTGCTGTCTCCCTTTTTCATGATGCGTGACAGTGTCCCCATCTGATACCTCATCGTCCATTACATACTTTTTTCATTACATAGCCTATTACTGTCTTGAGTACCCTGAGTTGAGTATAGTTTCAAGCACAACTTTTCTTATGACATTTTCCAATGAGAAGTTATTGTTACACTATTTTCTGTATTGCATGTGTATGTGTGTGTGAGAAATTCGTATATTTTCGTAAGACCGTGTTTGTCACAAGGATCTTTGGTACCTCATATACCTCCGAATCAATAAAAACTACCAAAAAGTTTCTAGTTTTATACCCCTACTATAAAAGACGCGATAGAGTCGTTCCACCTTTTCTCCAACTCCAATACCTTCCAAGGAAACCGAACAAAGACCGTGTTTATTTTCAGGGATTGGTAACAAAAGTAGCTGAACTTCTCCTTCAACTTGGTGGGGCGAGCTTTTAAAGTTTCACCGGCAAATTTACGGCTTTAATTGAAAATAAACGAGCCGTAATTAACAGAATAGAAAACTACGGGATCTACACAGAAATCAAATTATTTGAGTAGAGGGGATGGGAATAATTCGCTTGGCGAAAATCGTTCAAAGTTCACGCTTGTGTTGCGTTTGACATCGTCAAATGCCAGTTGTTTCTTACCGTGCCGTGCCGTGTTACAAATAGCAAGTAAGCTTTATTGACCTTTTTCCCATATTGATAGATACGCATTCGTCATTATTGACCGCAATTCCTTAGAAGACAATCGCTCACTATACAGGGTGGCCCATCCATGTGTGGACGGAATATTACTCATAAACAAATGCATTTTGGGAAAATCTATTTATGACATGTTATATACGACATTTGAGAGCACATTTCTAAAATATTGGCCATTACACAGGGTGTCCCAATTTCGACCTACATATCAAAGTTGTGATTTTTCAAATGGAATGCCTCAAATTTTATTGCATATTTGGATAAACCAATTCAAAAGAGGGGTTTTGGTAATGAGCTACTGAGATATAAGGTGTATTGTCTAGAAAAACTCCCCACTTCGGCAACCCCTCAGTTCGCCATTTTGAAATTTTAAGTGCTGAATTCTGTATAAAAAAAAACATACACACCTCAGCTTTTATCTTATTTGTTACTTATTCGAATTTTAGTTTTTGCTCATACAGGGTGGTCAAAAACGCAAATTGTAGTTTCTCTCAAAAATTTCAAATGCATCACCCTGTATATTTGTGCAAGTTTGGATTCAATTTTTTATAAGTTTTTTTTTGGTATGAGGTTTGATCCAGATAAAATCACTAGATTTTGAGTTATTAAGTTTTTAATAGAACAACACACCAAAATTAAGGAAAAAAACACATCATCCATGGAAACAAAAGACAAACAGTGGGCTAGTTCCATATTGCCACTAAGAGTACAGATTTGATTTTGGAGGATGTCAACCTGCAATCTCGGATGCATATGTACTTCTAACATGATGACGCACCTGCGCAATATCATACTCGTGTGCGTAACTATTTGGACACCTGGAGTAACAATCGTTGGATCGGTCGTGATGGGCCTATATCTTGGCCTCCTAGATCACCAGATATGACACAGATGGACTTCTTTCTATGGGGCTACCTTAAGCAAGAGGTTTATAGATATGCACCATCTACCCCGGAAAATATGAAGGAAATGATTAAGGATGCTTTTCTGAACATAAGGGCACACATGCTGAGGGATGTGCAACGGTCATTTATCCAAAGACTACGGCTGTCTATTCAACATGGTGGAGTTATTTTCACGCTGCTTTTGTAGATTAGGTCTTCAGCAGTGGTAGCTGTTTGTTTATGTTGTTGTTATAGTTTTCTTCCCTATTACGCTTGAAGCTGATTTATACTCTCTGATTGCTATTAATTTTTACCTCAAATCTGTACTCTTGGTGGCATTATGCAACTAGAACACTGTTTGTCTTTTGTTTCCATGGATAATGTGATTTTTTTCCTTAATTTTGGTGTGTTGTTAAAGGTCTAATAACTCAAAATCTAGTAATTTTATCTGAATTAAACCTTATACAAAAAAAGCTTATAGAATTGATTCCAAACTGGCACAAATATACAGGGTGATGCATTAGAAATTTTTGAGAAAAAGTACAATTCGAGTTTTTGAGCAAAAATGAAAATTCGAAGAAGTAACAATTAAGATAAAAGTTTTTTTTTATACAAAATTCAGTACCCCAAATGGCGGATTGAAGGGTTGCCGAAGTGGACGGGTTTTCTGGACAAAACACCTTACATCATCTCAGTAGCTAATTACCAAAACCCCATAGTATGTTATATCAATCTTCTTCTTTTAAATAGGTTAATTCAAATATGCAATAAAATATGAGGCATTCCATTTAAAAAAACTTTGATATGTAGGTCGAAATTGGGACACCCTGTGTAATGGCCAATATTTTAGAAATGTGCCCTCAAATGTCATGTATAACATGTCATAAATTGATTTTCTCAAAATGTATTTGTTTATGAGTAATATTCCGTCCACACATGGATGGGCCACCCTGTATACTCTACTACAGGGCCAACATTGAATAGTGACCATATACGCATTAACAATTACTTAATTGTAGCGTGTTGAAACAGTTCCAAAAGGCTTTGCAAATTTCTTGTGTGATGCGGGCGTGTCTTATCCACTGCTGGAGGAATCTTCACTTTGAGGGAAACGCCCATTCGAGCCTTTTCTATCGGGTGGAATATCCGGCTGCCAAATATCCGGCTATTCGGTTAAGTAACAAACCGGATGTCCGTTATCCGGCCAATTAACTATTCGCTGCAGCCCTGAGCCTGAACCTTACTTAATGAAATCATTTGAATCTTATAAAACTGCATGTGGTAATATTGGCTAGTGCTAGTAGTGAAACGGATTATACAGGGTGTTCATTATAAATCTTCCTATCACGAGATACCTCAAAAGATCCCCCGAAGTTATTCTCTTAGAAATTTTAAATGACACACAACACACAAAAAGTGATATTTTCGTGTGTTTTTGTTTTCTGTCTGAAAAAATTAGGATAAATAAAGATTTTACTTGAAAACGAATCAACCCATTTTAAAAAGTCAAACGTCAAAATGAAGGACTTCGAAAGACCTTTCAAACAAGCTATTACTCGATACCCCTTGTCATTTACAATTGTCAAGGAGACGACCCTGGGGGCAAAAGGTGAAAGTGGGTAAAGTAGTTTTTGGCTAAAAAAAATCTTTTGACCTGTATCGGACTTTTATCTTTTGATCAGTGGTTTCCGATGAATCCGTGGTGAAAAGTTTTCAAATGAACACCCTGTATACGTATCTCGTATTAGGTTCCTCGTCGCTATGCGTCTCAGTATATAAAGGTGCTCGGACAATAATGTCTCACTTCTCTAACTAGGTGTAACTCACTGATTTGTGATAAGTAGCAAATTCACCATCAATAAGTTCGACTGTCTCCTAAAGATTCATGAAAATTGTAAAGAATAAGCTGTCAGTATAGGAATATAGAAATTATGTACTCAAGGTGCAGACCTATATACTTCTTAAAATCAAGTTCCTTAAATGGCAAATACTAATAATATCGCTCTCTTTCCAGCTATACAGTTCCTACAGCAAACATTGAGAAAGTTTTAGAGGAAACTTAGTGCTTTCGATAGCCGATCTCAGATCTACGATCGGTCGATTGGTTTTGAAAATATAAGCGAAAACCCGAGAATGGCGTAATTTGTTTTTTACCAGTTAATCCAAAACTGTTAATTTGACAGCTGTCCAAATGTGACAGAAGAATGAGGTAGCATATATGACATGCCTCAATCGTCTTTTGTTTTCCTGCAGCCCGCCTCAAGTTTTATTTTTCTTATGGCCGCCATATTGGAATTCTTGATTTTCGAAGAGAGTGTAAGATTTCCAGTCTAGTGATGTCTCACAAGTGCATAAAAGATTGGAGTATCACCAAAATATCATCACACGTAATGTTATGTATTAGTTTTTTTCTAAGGAGGCCATGATTTATTTGTCAGAAAATAACGTTAATAAGTAAGGCATAAAAAACACATAAACGCATTGAATTTTCAATAGACTATTGACGTTGAAATCGACAATAATTCCCAACTATGAGTGTGTTAAAGAAACAAGTCAGAACAATCGTCGTAAATTTATTTAACACTTGAACAAACATTTGATAGAATTGTCATGTAATGTAAAATCTAATCATGTAAGTGGGTATTAATTTACAGATTTGCAAAATAAGGTCCATTTGCATCTAGACATTTTTGACAATTGGTGACTGTTTTTCGTACATCCTTAGCTAGTGTATTTCTGTGAACTGTGCTCAAAATTCTTTGTTTCAGGATCTCTATGATCGTGATAGAATCAAATTCATAGACCTCATTCTTTTGTGTGACTCCAGAGGTAGAAATCCTAGGGTGAAAGGTCAGGGGATCTAGGAAGCCAAGATATAGAACTATTTAATGAAATTATTCTTTCAACAATCTGCTCACTTAAGAAGTTCCTGACTTGAATGGTGGCACAACCTGGTTTCGCAAGAGCTCTAGGTACCTCTGTCCGTTAAGTTGTCGTCAAAAAAAATTGCCCTATAAGTCGATTTCCTGAAAAGATTAATACCTAATTTTGAATAGGTGCCCAATAAAAAAAGACAAGTTAGATTGAATTACCAATGACCCCACACCAAACGTTAGTTAGGTCTGTAGATATCTCTCTGTCTCTTCGTAAGAGTTTTCCACAGCCCAATGATTAGTGTTGTGCTTATTAAAAACCCCACAATTCGAAAACCTACTCTCATCGGACCACAAGAGATGATTTACAAAATCGCGATTTTCATTAGGCTTTCCAGTAGAACACTCACAGAAGCGCATTCGCCTTGCAAAATCAGTTTCCCTAAGTCCTTGAACTATTATAGATTTGTATGGATGGTACTTATTCTTATTTAACACTCTTGTTGAGTTTGACACACCAATTTCTCGTTCTATAGTTCTTGCTGAGCCACTAGGGTTTTCGCTCACAGCTTGTAAAACATTGCTGTCGCGATTTTCATTTTCAATATTGTATCCGCTTCTAACGGGTGATTTTTTGAGAGGTATAGGATTTAATTTTCAAAAAAAGACACAAAATTTGAAAAAACGATTAAATTTCTATTTGAATCGATAGAACGGTCGATATAATTTAATGTTTAAAGATTATTTCATGTAAACGTTGGCCGCGGCTCCGCTTTAGATGGCCCATGCGCAAGGCCCAATTTTGGCACACTCTCTCCAACATATCGGCCGGTATCTCACGAATAAATGCTTCAATATTGGCTTCCAGTGCGACAATCGTTGCTGGTCTATCCCTGTAGACATTAGCCTTAACATGGCCTCACAAGATATAGTCCAACGCCTCTCAATAGGGCCATTGTGGCATGTGGCACCGTCTTGTTGAAACCACATGTCAGCCAAGTCCAGCTCTTCCATTTTGGGCAAAAAAAATGTTTGTTATCATCGCACGGTAGCGCTCGTCATTCACAGTTACGTGCCGGCCATTGTCGTCTTTGAAGAAGTACGGCCCGATGATGCTACCGGCCCATAATCCACACCAAACAGTGATTTTTTCGGGATGCATTGGTAGCTCTTGCAATGCTTCTGGCTGGTCTTCACTCCAGATGCGGCAATTTTGCTTGTTAACGTACCCATTCAACCAGAAATGAGCTTTGTCGCTGAACACAATTTTTCGATAAAAATGTGGATCGTCCTCCAACTTTGCCAGCGCCCATTCACCAAATTGGAAACGTTGTGGGAGGTCGTGTGGCTTCAATTCTGGCACCAGCTGTATCTTATAAGGTTTTACACCCAAATCCTGTAGCAAAATTTTCCACGTAATGGAGTAACAGAGGCCCAATTGCTGCGAACGGCGGCGAATCGACATTTCACGGTCATCACTAACACTGGCGGATACAGCCGCAATATTTTCTTCAGCCCTCACTCTACGTCTGCGTGTTGGTGGTTTAATGCCCAATAATGTTAAGTGGGTTCAAAATTTAGTCATTAGCTTCCGAATAGCTCCCTCAATAGGCCGACCAAATTGCCCATAAATTGGAAGCAGTGCTCGATGCACTCTCTTAACCGAGTATGAATTTTGATAGTAAAATTCAATAATTTGCAAGCGTTGTTCGTTCGTAAGTCGATTCATGGTTAAATTATAAACCAAACTGAACAAGTTTGACAATGACACAAGACACGATTCACGCGTCATCTGTCAAAAACAGTGTTGCCAAAAAGATACTAGCAAAAAAAACACCCATTAGGTTGTTTGAAGAGCCCATACTATTTTTCTAAATTGGGTTTTATGAGGCTACTGTTGTTAGGGGTACACCTTCAAGTACCTTGCTGAGGTAGTGTGGGCGTTTCTGTGTGACTGCAAGTGCAGCGCTAACATGTCAAACTTCTCTTCATTTGAGTAGGAAATACCGGCCATTTTCAACAGGTTTGACAATTTTTTTTGTCAGATTTATGACTTTAACGAGAGAAAACATACCTACTACTTATTAAAACACAATTTTAATACTTTGAATTATTTAACATCAAAGTCAGAGCCTCCTTAGTTGAAAAAAATGAGTTGCTTATTAATTTTATTTTCTGACAAATAAATCATGGCCTCCTTAGAAAAAAATCAATACATAACGTTACGTGTGATGATATCTCGATGATACTCTAATCTTTTATGCACTTGTGAGACATCACTAGACTGGAAATTTTACACTCTCTTCGAAAATCAAGAAGTCCAATATGACGGCCATAAGAGAAATAAAACTTGAGGCGGGTTGCTGGAAAACAAAACGCGATTGAGACATGTCATATATGCTACTTCATTTTTCTCAAAAAAATGTCCGAATAATGTCACATTTGGTCAGCTGTCAAATTAACCGTTTTGGATTCACTGGTAAAAAACAAATAACGCCATTCTCGGGTTTCCGCTTATATTGAAGCCGGCTATCAAAAGCACTAAGTTTCCTCTAAAACTTTCCTTCTCAATCTTTGCTGTAGGTATAACTGTATAGCTAGAGAGCGATAATATTAGTATTTGCCATTTACGGAACTTGATTTTATAAGTATATAGGTCTGCACCTTGCGTACATAATTTCTATATTCCGATACTGACAGCTTATTCTTTACAATTTTCATGAATCTTTAGGAGACAGTGTAACTTATTGATGGTGAATTTTTTACATATCCCACCACGGATTCATCGGAAACCACTGATCAAAAGATAAAAGTCCGATACAGGTCAAAAGATTTTTCAAAAATCGAAAACTCGGCCATAAGAAAAATGTAAGTTGAGGCAGGTTGCGGGAAAACAAAAGACGATTGGGTCATGTTATAAACGCTAAGTAATGTCGTATTTTGACAGCTGTCAAATTAACCGTTTCGGATTTACTGGCAAAAAACAACATTCGACATTTTCGTTTATCCGCCGATAAAAAAAACAACCGATCCTAAATCTGAAGCCGGCTATTGAATGCACTAAGTTTCCTCAAAAACTTTTTTTATTCAACCTTTGCTGTAAATACAACAGAAGCCGAGATCCCTGTATAGAGAAGCGAACCTGGGACACACTGTATAAAAAAATAATATAATGTTTATAAAATCCACCTGTAAAAGCAAGAACTTCTGAATGAACAGGACTAAGATAATTCGTGTCTTTGACACATTGCTACCATAACAATAAAGCATATCTGGTTATGATTCGATAAGTAGGTCTCTGGAGGCTTTACAGGCGAAGGGCGCGTTTGCGGCTGACCCTTCAACCGGGCCCTCTAGCTGGGCTTTGTCTGGGTCCAGCCGACTCGTAAATCATCCCTTATCGGGCGGTGGAGGTGTCGTCGGCGCATATCAAGGGCGGCTGGTCCGTCTTCCGACGTCGTTGTCGCGAATTTTCGGATTTGCCCTGCGGAGCCGGTGGAAACGGCAGGGCCCTTCGTAAGGAGACACGCGGAATAACTCACACGGTGACCTATTTTCATCTCTTATCAGGCGGGATTTGCTCTGAGAAGTACAAGGGAATAGAGCAACAAAAAAAAATGGAGCCACGTGGATGACTCGGTATGGTGATTAGAATGAAAAAAATTGCGTTAAGTAGGTTGACCCTGCCTCTACCACGCAACACTATCATCAGTTAGGTAGAAAATTAGATGGATCAAGTCAGCCAAACAGGTCCATGCTCTATATACAGGGTGTAAACGTTATGATAGTCACTATTTAAATGGGATAGAGAGCGTTAAAAGAAGTAAAAAGTTTCATATAACAACGGCATTTTTTTTAGAGAAAAACGACTTTAAAAGTAAAATAAAATCTGACAACGCCACAATGACAGACGCAAATTACTATGGAACGCGGTGTAAATAAAGATGGAGTTTGTTATTTTTGGCTCTTAGGTATTATTTGATAATGTACTCGTAAAATGCAAACAGTTAAAAAAACGGACTTACCACTAACTGTCTCAGCGCTTCACCTGGTGTGTCGGGAACTTAAATTTGTTACATACATTGTTTTTCTTTTTGAAACCCCCACTGCTACTTTTTTTGTATTCAAAGAAGGTGTTCAGAATATCGTCCTCCACTTTCCACACAAGCTTCATCACGACTAACCCAGTTTTTTCTTACTCTAGGTTCATTTATTATTTCAGCCGCATTAAATTTTTTTTCGCGAAGTTGTGCTTCAGTTGTTATTGGACCAGCCCAATAAACCATCCCTTTCAGTTATCCCCAATACCAGAAATCCATCGGATTGAGGTCAGGAGACCTTGCTGGCCATTTTCGAGGATCAGGAGCATCTCGACCGATCCAGCGATTTGAATAATGTTCATTCAAATACTGAATGACGCCTCTAAAAATGTGTGGTGGTGCCCCGTCATGAAGAAACTACAAATTCTGTCTCCGTTGTAATGGCATGTTGTCTAAGGTTGCTCCAAAAGTTCTGGTAGGTTATTGGCTAGAAAGCTAAGGTATGCTGGTATGTAAGGTATAGTTTCAGTATAAAAAAAAACCAAAAAAAAGGGTATCCCTCTCCTGACAACTTTGGGGGTAACTCGGAAAGGCCAATTACCTGATCGTCAAGAATACCCGCCCAAATATTTATTTTAAAACGTTGTTAGAAATGTCCTTCACGAATGGTATGGGGATTTTCTTGGGACCACGTGTGAGTATTATGGAAATTTAATATCCCGTCGCTAGGATGTTTTTAAAAAAATCCGAATCTTCAATGGTTTTGTGCAAAAACCACTGACAGAATATTAGTCTGCGAGAATAGTCTTCTGGTAACAAGGCCTGCACTCGTTGTACATAGTAGGGATAAAGCAAATTTTCCCGTAGGATTCTATAGACTATGATATGCGATAGTCCTACACGGCGGCCTAATTCCCGAGTGCTGATATCTGCATTGATTTCCACGATATTTAAAATTTGTTCCTCCTGCTCTACAGTAACCTGTCTTTCACGAGTGCGAATATTAGTGCGTTGAACACTTCCTGTATATCGAAGTCTTTGGTACACTTGCACAAACGTCCTTCTGTCTGTACCCGTTGGCGAAATCTGTCGCGATAAATTTGAGCTGCAAGATTTCAATTCTGACAAGCTTCACCGTAAACTAACAACATGTTGGTGAACTCTTGATTCGAGAACATTGTAAATAAACACGACGACGTACGCGAACAAAAACAAAACAACACGCCCGATGCTCTGTTCGACAAAACGATAAAGTAATTTATCTATGCAAAACGATAACTAACCACTGTTACCGTTTGCGATCTATTGCCGGTTCGATAAGAGTGATGAAAGACCGACGCGCTGTTGTCATGTGTGTTTTAAATATTTAATTTAATGAAACTTACTTACTGACTACAAATTTTGGCTTAACTTAGAAAAACTTAAAGCCATTTATTTGTTAATTACCCAATTTGAAAATGTTTTAGATGAGATTATAAAAATTATTAAGATTGTGGTGATTGTGGCCGATATAATGCACCTAAAGTTGTAAACTATAAAGCCATTTAGACAAAAATCTATTGACTAATGGACCATGGGTCGTATGAACTGTTTGACTTGTTTTGACCTCCCTATTACCCATTTCAATAATGACTGCCATAACGTTTACACCCTGTATATATTAATAATGTCGGCGCTAGTTTCTTCGTTCTATGTATCAACCGTCTGGCAACCATGCTATAAGTGCCAGCCACTATAACTTGATATCAAGAACGCCGACGATGTAGTCAGATGCATACATAGTTTGACGCATAAAGGGTTGCCATCGTCTCGACCAACCACATGTCGCATTTGTAAATATTTCAGTAAAGTACAATGTACTGAGAAGTCTATGATGATTGAATGCGTAGATCATGATTTTGATGCTGGTTGTTACTGACATTGACACAAGCTTCATTCTTCTACTTCAAATAGGGCTTCACTACATTTTTGAGTTTTTCGGTAGACATATTAGGCGTCAGCATCATACCCCAGTCTACCAAGTTCTGGTGATATTACAATTTCACAGCAGCTCTTAGAATTAAATCGTATAAAGGATGATATTATCATACGATGGCACTGACATCTACAGAGACAAGTTTGGTTTTTACCCGTAAATTCATACAAAATTGCCATATTTCGACTGTGCAATCTCAAAATGACTATACTATCGAACAACGCGCACTGTAATCCCTTCTACTCCTTTATAGTTTTATTGTTCAACGGCTGATCCTTTATTTGCAGTTTGTCGTGATTTGGACTGAAACCGAGATCGTACGGCTTCCCGAAAATCTTTTATGTTCAGCTGAAATATTCAATACGTACGTTGACAGCGATGTTTTATTCATAAAAGTAGGTGCTGTCAAGGTGTTTCGAGATTGGATGCAGTGCTCGTTTCGTATGATTCTTGTTTCTTTCTCTCCTCCTTACAGGTTACAACCTGTCAAATGTATACCTGCAGTTCCTGGATAGTTTAGCATATGTGGCGCTAGTTCCATCTGTTTGAAAACCAAAGTACATTACAGTTATCCAAGTTTTAATAGTCATGTCTAGCTCCAAAGGTAACATATCAATGAATTAACTATGCTAAGTGACAAAAAAAGGTAAACACGTACGTATGTTGATCCGATTTTAATAATTTTTAACATATATGTTCAGTGCCTTACTAGTAAAATTTTGATTTAAACAACTACTATGTCAAAGACACAAAAACCTATTAAGATGGCAGCGAATTAGTGCGCCCAAATAATGGAAAGCCTATAAACGATCAGTGTTGTGACCTTGATTTTCGGTTTCTTTCTAGATGCAGGGTAGACGCAGTTAAAAAATGTCAAATACATGCAAACAAGCTTTAATTATTCCAATTCTTAAAAAATTTAGCCCATTGAGTATAGTGATCTCAGACCTATTAGTTTTTTTTGAAAAAATGGAGTGTCAATCAACCTTTTACCTAGAAAAATACTTTATACTTTCCGATACTCAATCCGGTTTTAGATAAAAATATAGCACAACATCTGCTCTACTCAATCTGCAAGACAATATTTTAAGTGCCTTACCTAAGAAAATAGCACTAGCGTTAATCTCTATAAACTATTCGAAAGCCTTTGACAGCACCAATCTTAAATTATTGCTTGCTAAGTTAAATTACGTAGGACTTGACAATTCATCCAGTCATTTTTTGACAGATACCTTCATCAAAGGACGTGTTTTTGTCTAGCAATAAATGTCCCCAGTGACAATAATTCCCTCAGGCGTGCCTCAGGGCTCTGTATTGGGGCCTCTGCTATTCCTCATATATACTTTCGACTTACGCAAAGGTATATATATATATAACTCTCATGTCCAGTCTTTTGCAGATGATACACAGTTGCATTATTTTAACCCAGATAATGTCAATAATACTACCAAAATTTTACAACACGGTGATAGTAAATTAAATAAATACTCTTTAGATAAAAAATCTGAGATGTTGCTATTTTGCGCCTGAAGGAAAAAAGACAATATAACACAGCCTGAACATTTAGATAAATAACCAAATTTTGCAATTTTCTGGATCTGCAAAAGTTCTTAGTGTTGTTTTTTATACAAAATTAAGGTTTATAGAGCGTGTTAAACCTCTTTCACAGAAAACCTACCGAAGACTACATATCCTTATAGCAAACAGATATTTACTATATATACTAAGTGACATATAAATCCGAACACCCAGTTTAAATGGTTTTATTTTAATAAAATTTTGTATACGTACTTAATGAAGCATAATAAGTAAATGATAAACATTTAAAAATGATTGCACTGCTTTAAAGCCCTTTGACCTTTAATAATATGTGGATGCAGCCTGATGTGCTACGCATTCTCCAACGCGCCTAGGCTCGTGAATTCCTCATTTCACCACGTCTCCTTCTAACCCTGGCACGACCATCGTGCATGCCTAATCAAAATCGAGACTCGTCACTGAAGATAATACTGTTCCATTCCTGATCCCAGAGTGACCCTTGTCTGCACCACTCAAGGCGATTACGTCGGTGTAAGGGTTAGAAGGCGACGTGGTGAAAGGAGGAATCCACAGTTTTTTGTTGAAAGACATGTTCATCACACTGTTGGAGTTATGGTTTGGGGTGCTATAGCTTATGGTTCCAGGTCACCTTTAATCTTCATCAGAGGTAACATGAACGCGCAGCGTTATATCCACGAAGTTCTAGAACCCCATCTTTTACCCTATCTTGACACCCTGGCAGATCCAACTTTCCAACAAAATAATGCCCGACCACATGTTGCAAGAGGCACAATAGACTTCTTTCAACATAATGATGTCACATTGTTACCATGGCCACCAAGATCTCCCGACTTATCCCCAATTGAGCACGTGTGGGATATGATGGGTAGGAGCTTGCTCAATTTGCAACGTCCTCCTCAGACTCTAGAAGCACTTCGAGAGGAGTTGGTGGTTGCCTGGAATGAGATACCACAGGAGGACATTGACCACCTGATCAGAAGCATGCCTAGGCGCGTTGGAGAATGCGTAGCACATCAGGGTGCACCCACACATTCTTAAAGGTCATAGGGCTTTAAAGCAGTGCAATCATTTTTAAATTTTTATCATTTACTTATTATACTTATACAAAATTTTATTAAAATAAAACCATTTAAACTGGGTGTTCGGATTTATATGTCACTTAGTATAATATGTGCCTATGCATATCAATTATGTTGTTAGTCAAATTAGTTAAATAGTTAGTGACATACCATAAACTTTGGCTGTTTCCGGCCAAAAAAATCGAACACACACCTGGAAAAGTCACAATTAAAGATAAAAACCTTGGATGGGAGGAGGTAATTTAATCTCACAGGAAGCTAGAAAACAGTGTTATTGAAAACAGCGATATTTAATCAAGCTACTGTGTGCTTATTTTTGGATGAAAAACATCAACTTGGCTTCAATTTTGCCCTTTTCTGATCAGTCTTTTGCTTTGCGCGTAGCAATTAAACTTTACTCTAGTTAAGGCTCTTCATAAATCGCATTCATCTTAGCGGAACGATCTGTATCACTAGTAACTGAACTACGCTGGGATGCAAGTTGATACGCAAATAAGCTACTTTTCTGTTGTTCTGAGCATGATAACGCGAATGACAGTCACTTAAGCAACTACTGATGCTCCTACATGTTGACTTCAAAACTATTTTTGACGAGGTCGTGTTTTTGCAGCATTCCCAGCAACAGCAACCCTTCGGCAGCAGCAGCAACAGCAGGACCGAGGAGGAATCGTGGGCGTTGTCCTATAGTAGTGTCGGATCGGGCGGCGCCAGTGGGACGGTGGGGAAGAAGCGTCGTCGCGAAGTCTCTACCGCAGCCATCAGTCGCGTCTTCTTCGGCATCAACCCGTGGATGCCGGCCCAAGACGTCCAAGAGGCCGTGGCAGCCTCTCTGCAGTGCCCGTTCGACGGGGGCGGGGCCAGAAGCCAAGGAGGCGGGGCCAGAAGCGAAGAAGGCGGTACCGGTACCGGTTTCGGCTGCCCGCCCCCTTGCGCCAACGCGGCGTCCGCACTGCAGGTCGCCGCAGCGCGCACAGCCACCACCGCCGCCAACAGCCACGACGACAGATCTACACAGTGCCTTCATTATCTGCAAGAATCGCACAAAGAAGAGGTAGGGTTTGAATATAATACAATTACGTTTACAGATCTTAAAAGTAGCCCAGCAGCTAATCCACATTTTATTTTATTTATTTTAGATATTCTTTTGTTTGTAATGTTTTACAAAGCCACTTTATTTTCAAAAACATTTAAAATGCTCAGCTCTAAGGAATATTGGTTAAAAAAATCATTCACTTGATCCAAGAGCAATCTATTTATACAGGGTGTTTCAGTTTATTGTTGCATAACTTTAAGATTCGATAGAACTTTTAAAATTAATGCATAAAGTCTATATAAACATGGGTCGAAAAATGCGTGGCTTCCGAAATACAGGGTGTTTAAATTTACTTTCTAAAATAGTTTTTTTTTAAATATTTCGAACAATACTTGATGTATAACAGTGAAAATTGGTGTAGAAGGGTTTTTTGGTACGACAAAACAAACCATGGGCATAGTTTTACTGTAGCCGCTAGAGGGCGCTCTCTACTGTACCTGTAGTGTATTAAAATGACCGAAAATTTTTTCTTAGTGCAATTTATTGCTTTTTGAATAAAAAAACTTCTTCGCACTTTTCAACATAAAAAAGCTCTCTTGTGAATTTTCGTTATAGTTAGCCGTTTTTTAGATATTTCGATTTTTAAGGTTCGATGAATTTTTAATTATTTATGATAAAATAACGTTAAAAAGTCAGTATCTCGATAATTTTTAGAAGTAGGCTGTGCCTGCAAATATTTTTGAAATTGAAAGCAGAATAAGGTTAAGCGTCAATTAGTTGACAGTTAGTTTTGTTGTCTGTTGAAACCTGAAACGTTTTTTTGCAATTGTGAATGCACGAAATTTAGTTTCTTTTACCTGTTTTTTTTGTAAGTTTTATAAAAATGCCATTTTTATTCTCCAATCAAGAGTTAGCGAATATTCATTTTGTGTATGGCTTTGTAAATGGAAACGCAGCAGACGCAGCCAGAGAATACGCACGAAGATTTCCAAACAGACGACATCCAACTCGCTCAGTATTTGTAAGAGTGCATCGCCAAATAATTGAAAATGGTTTTGGAAATCTCTAAAGGGATCAAAACATAAATGTTCGTCAGCGCAGATTTACCCGTATGATTCTGCCTGAGTTTGATAGAGATCCGACCACAAGTATTAGGAGAGTTTCTGGTGCCTTGGGAATTTCAGCAAGCCATGTTCACCGTGTTCTTAGAAATGACCATAGACGTCCTTGCCATTTGCAACCTATGCAAGGACTACAGTCAGGGGACGGAGAACGAAGAATCACATTTTGTCTGTGGATTCTTGATAGAACTGATAATAATAGGGAGTTTTTAAGTAACGTTTTATGGACCGATGAGTCATGCTTCACTAGACGTGGAGTGGTAAATTTTCATAATCAACATATTTGGTCGCATGAAAATCCGCATGCAGTTCGGGAAAGAAATTTTCAGCATGAATTTAGTGTGAACGTGTGGATTGGTATCTACCGTAATCGACTATTTGGACCCTACCTTTTGCCTGCAAGGTTAAATGTTGCGACCTTCTTGGAATTTTTAAAGGCTGAACATGTATGTTAGATTTAAGAAGATTGGCCTGGTTCCAGCTTGATGGTTGTCCAGCTCATTATTCGAGAATAGTTAGAAACTGGCTGGACGAAAATTGTCCAGAAAGATGGATCGGCCTTGGAGAACCAGTCGCCTGGCCTCCACGATCCCCTGACCTAAATCCATTACATTTCTTTGTGTGGGGATTTCTAAAAGAAAAAGTGTACCAGACTCCCGTAACCACAAGAGATATGCTAATAGACAGAATCACCACGTTCGATCATTCGTAGATGTGAATTGTGTATTGAACAATTGGGTTTACATTTCGAGCAACTACTTTAGATTTTGTATGTTTGTCCTAACTATCCAATAGCATTTTAGTTGTAAATAATTAATTTAATTTGTTAAAAATAATATTGGAAAATTAAACAAATTAATATTCTGTTTTTTTGTGTTTATTTGGAGTTAGGAATTATTGCTGTGTTTAAAAACACAATCTAAACGATCATCTTAATTACTTGTAATGCCCAAATCGAAAATGTAAAAAAATATTATTTTCCCATAAATAATTAAAAATGAGTCGAACCTTAAAAATCGAAATATCTCAAAAATGGCTAACTATAACGAAAATTCACAAAAGAACTTTTTTATGTTGAAAAGTGCGAAGAATCAGTTTTTTTATTCAAAAAGCAAAAAATTGCACTAAGAAAAATTTTTCGGTCATTTTAATACACTACAGGTACAGTAGAGAGCGCCCTCTAGCGGCTACAGTAAAACTATGCCCATGGTTCATTTTGTCGTACCAAAAAACCCTTGTATACCAATTTTCACTGTTATACATCAAACATTGTTCGAAATATTTAAAAAAAACTATTTTAGAAAGTAAATTTAAACACCCTGTATTTCGGAAGCCACGCATTGTTCGACCCATGTTTATATAGACATTATGCATTAATTTTAAAAGTTCTATCGAATCTTAAAGTTATGCAACAATAAACTGAAACATCCTGTATAAAGTTAAAAAATACCATGTTTAACGATTTTAATTCTTAGGTGTGCTCGATGCCTTCGGATCGGCGTCACTCTGCGCTGCAGTCGTTGCGGCTGCGCCACTGCTGCGAGCACTCGGTCGCGTGGGCGCTGCCCGAAGAAGCGTTCCGCGCAGGCGCAGGCGCAACCACCGCCTCCACATGCAAACACCTGCTGCACGAGCTGCTGCTGCTCGACGAGCTCGCCAGCAGGATCTCCTGCTCGCACGCGGACCTGCTCACCAGATACGACTGCTCGCAGAATTACTCCATCGTGCACAACTGCAAAGACTGCAAGGTAAGACAATTGATGTTGTATTTTTATTCCCTGAAACGCAGCACAGCAAGATTAGTCCTTCGATAACGGCATCGTTTGGTTTACCGAAACAAGGATAACAACAAGAACGAGCTTTTATTTTACACAAATACGTGAAGTTAGATACAATTGTGAAAATATCTGGTTATCTTCCAGTCCAGATACTTTTGATGTTTCATGATCATGAAGAATTCTAAGCGACTTTATCCTTGTCCATCTCAGTTCAAGTTTAAGGCAAGTTTAAAGCAATCTTGTTCTTCAAGGAAGTGCTATCCCGTCGACCATCTCTCAAATACACGTAAGAATGAATTAAATTAAATTATGCATCACTATATTCCCTAAGCTACGCTCTTCTAGCGAAGTTGAGTATGGCCATAAGTTCCAGCTCCTTAACATTCTAGGGATCCGACGTCTTGCATCCCAGTATAGTCTGCCTAGTATGTTTTTGGCAACACTGTTTTTGACAGATGACGCGTGAATCGTGTCTTGTGTCATTGTCAAACTTGTTCAGTTTGGTCTATAATTTAACCATGAATCGACTTACGAACGAACAACGCTTGCAAATTATTGAATTTTACTATCAAAATTCATGCTCGGTTAAGAGAGTGCATCGAGCACTGCTTCCAATTTATGGGCAATTTGGTCGGCCTACTGAGGGAGCTGTTCGGAAGCTTGTGACTAAATTTCGAACCCAGTTTACATTATTGAACATTAAACCACCAACACGCAGACGTAGAGTGAGGACTGAAGAAAATATTGCGGCTGTATCCGCCAGTGTTAGTGATGACCGTGAAATGTCGATTCGCCGCCGTTCGCAGCAATTGGGCCTCTGTTACTCCACTACGTGGAAAATTTTGCGACAGGATTTGGGTGTAAAACCTTATAAGATACAGCTGGTGAAAGAATTGAAGCCACACGACCTCCCACAACGTTTCCAATTTGGTGAATGGGCGCTCGCAAAGTTGTTGGAGGAAGATCCACATTTTTATCGAAAAATTGTGTTCAGCGACGAAGCTCATTTCTGGTTGAATGGGTATGCTAACAAGCAAAATTGCCGCATCTGGAGTGAAGACCAGCCAGAAGCATTGCAAGAGCTACCAATGCATCCCGAAATAATCACTGTTTGGTGTGGATTATGGGCCGGTGGCATCATCGGGCCGTACTTCTTCAAAGACGAAAATGGCCGGAACGTAACTGTGAATGGCGAGCGCTACCGTGTGATGATTACAAATGGAAGAGCTGGACTTGGCTGACATGTAGTTTCAACAAGACGGTGCCACATGCCATACCGCACACGAAACAATGGCCCTATTGAGAGCTCAGTTCGGTGAACAGTTTATCTCACGTTTGGGGCCCGTCAATTGGCCGCCTAGATCGTGTGATTTGACGCCGTTGGACTATTTCTTGTGGGGCCATGTTAAGGCTAATGTCTACAGGTATAAACCAGCAACGATTGACGCACTGGAAGCCAATATTGAAGCATTTATTCGTGAGATACCGGCCGATATGTCGGAGAGAGTGTGCCAAAATTGGACCTTGCGCATGGGCCATCTAAAGCGGAGCCGCGGCCAACATTTACATGAAATAATCTTTAAACATTAAATTAAATCGACCGTTCTATCGACTCAAATAAAGATATAATCGTTTTTTCAATTTTTTTGTTTTTTTTTATATCATATCCTATACCTCTTAAAAAATCACCCGTTAGAAGACGAGTCTATCCGCAGGAGATTCTCAGCTACCCGTATCACCTGCAGGTGGCGCCTCATCGCGTTATAGCCAGAGCAAAAAACACTGATTAAGAGGAAACACGCCGAGACACGTCAAAAGATTTGTCAAGGATGACAATTTTTTAACCAAAGTTGAAATCCTTCAGGACTGCACCAAAATACAATGCGATATCATCAGACACAATGATTATGGTCAGAGAAATGATATGCCACTCAATATTAATAAGTGTTTCTCAATTATCTTTACCAAAAAAGGAACGTATTACAGTATATCAGATAGATAATGCTAATATTAATTCGGTGAGCACTATACGGGACATGGGTGTTACACTTGATACGAAATGGAGCTTTAATAACCACATAGATTAAACCATTAACAAAACCAATAAGATGCGTGGCTTTATTAGGAGACGCTCTGCATACTAGCCTGGTATCACTATATTATGCGTTTGTACATAGTAAGCTCTCATTCACGTCTATTATTTGGAACCCACACTACGAAGTCCATATAAGAAGGATTGAGTCTGTCCAACATAAGTTTCTACGGGTATTGGCGTATAAGGCGAATATCAATGTACATAATTATGATTATAGCTTGGTAATGGAACGTTTTATAATCTTGCCTCTATTTAAGAGAAGAGTATTATCTGATTTGTACTTTATTCACCGAATCTTAAACGATCAAATTGATTGTTTTTACCTTTTTTCTAAAATCAATATGATATGTACCGCCAAGGGTAAACCAGAGGCACTGTACGTATACTTCAATATCCCGTTTTGCAGAACAAACTGTAAAGCTTCCTTTCCGCAAAAAGTCCAGAAAAGATGGAATGCAATGAAGATTCCAACTTTTCTGCACAATCATAGAAAGGGGGTTACCATTAGCTTCCGGTAGCGCAGTCGGTGGCATGAAGACATCTACAGGCGTGTAGCTGTGTGTCGACCATGGCATCGCTAGAGGATAGAAGAACAAACAGAACACAAAAATTTAACAGATTTTATTTAACTAGAAAAGCACTTTCATTACATTTGAAATTGAAATTTCAACGAACAAAATGAAAGATTTAAATCTTTGACGCTGTTACAAAAGTATCCACTTATCTTTCGCTAAGCTGGTTCCATTCTGCCTAGACTGAAGCGAGGATGGCCAAGGGCTTCAAGTGGAGGTCCCAGTTATGAGGGGTGACCTCATATTTAGTAGCTTCAAAACTAGATGTAGGCGAAGGATGCAATGAACTTGAACTTAAACGTGATCTTCATCAAGGATGAAGCTGTAAGTGATGGCGCTGCCAAGGCACATGCATGGCAAAGTTATATGCCAAGCAATGCAAAGTCAATGACAAGGGCAAAGGCAAAGTCAAAGACAAAGTCGAAGACAGAGGCAAAAGCAAAGACAAAGACAAAGGGAAAGGGGGTGGCCCCAATCATTTTATCCTATTTGGACACACATTTTACAAAATGCTATCACATGGTGCTATATGACCTCATGCTACAGAGAACAAAATTCTCAGCTCTTGTTAGATCGGCGGCTCAAGTGAAAAGGAAGCGCGAGGAACTCAGCATCAAGCGCGCTCCAAGCGGAAATGTTTTTAAGTAAAAAAAACTAGAGATGGGATAAGCTAGAGATGGAATTAATGAGTTGCGATTCTGAAATGAAAATCGAGAAGTGATTTAATAAATACAATCGGACGGTGAAACCGTTACGAAACGTTGGATTAAACTCACCGCTAATACGAATGCAAAGAAATCTCAATACCTATGGTGCATTTTCTGATATTTTTGTTTGCCAATTCTTAAAATTTAAATGCCTATTAAAGAACAGGATGTTGGCTACTCCCTTGTAAACGACGCTACTGTTCTTTAACTTTCTTCTTTGTATCCTTATTGCTAAGTTGTTTCACATGCATTTATATCGTTTTATAACAGTGCTTGTAACTTGGTATTCTTTGTAAGCTATGTTGTGGATGTCTTTTTTGGAGAATTTCTCTGTTTGACATCCCGAAATTCGTAAATAAATAAATAAATACTAATTGTTGCTGCGACTGGTATTTTATTAGGCTCTGTACACAGTTAACTAAACTTTATGAATTTCATCCATTCAAAATGAAAATATTGTAAGAGTTGACCAAAGATCATCTTGATAGGTGAGTTGAGTTTTGTGAACTGTAGCGATTAATGAAAATACCATTCATGTAAACAATATTTGCCTCAGTGATGAATGCACATTTTATCTCAATGTATTTGTTAATAAGCATAACTGCAGGTATTGGATCAATGAAATTCTTTTATACAAGGGCATACCTAGTATCCCCAAAAAATTAATGTATGAGCATTTTGTATACTAATCTAGATGAAAAAGCATCTATATTGCTAGTATCGATAAAAAAAATGCACAATACTCTAAAATGATTTTTGTGTTATGTTTAATCGTTGTTATTGCCATCCAAACATTTAACCAAGTACAAAAAAGTATTTCTCACAATAATATAAATTACTTCATAATATATAGGCATTTTAGGAAACAAAGTGATTGTTTGTTAATGGAAATTTGATTGGAAACATTTGGATATGTTGGAAAATGCCATCAACCGAAGAGGCTGGAAGCCCTTTACTTGATGAGGCTGAAATATATTTTCAGTAAGACAGCGCTTGTCCTCACAATGTTCTTTCGGTTCGGCACTGGCTGACGACGAGTTTCCCGATAAATAGATAGGGCGAAGAGGGACTGCTAGATCTCCTGATTCAACGACATTAGACTTTTTTCTATGGGGCCATCTGAAATCTATCGTGTTTATTCCCCAACATAAAAGTTTGGATGAACTTCGTCAACGCATCATCGAAAGCTGCCATGATATCCCACAACATGTTTTTGAAAATGTCCGTCAGGAATTTGAACATCGCCTATATCATTGTTTGGCCAATAACGAGCAACATTTTCAACATACATTGAAATAAAAAGTGATATTTTCGTGTGTTTTTGTTTTTTATCTGATCAAATTAAGATAAATAAAGAATTTTCTAATTCTCTTGAAAACGAAATGACCGACTAAAAAAAATCAAACGTCAAAATGTAAGACCTTTCAAACAAGCTGTTACTCGATATACCTTGTCATTTAAGAGTTTTAATGGGATGACCCTGGGGGCAGTGTGTGAAAGGGGGTGGTTTCCGATAAATCCGTGACGGGAAGTTCTCAAATGAACACCCTGTGTACAGGGTGTCCGCAAAGTTGGGGTTTTCCTTTACACGACGTGTAGATCTTGAAAACATAAGCAATTTTTCTTGGTACCATATACACCAATGTTTTAAGGGAACCGAGATAAAGGGCTCTGCATCATCAAAAATATCTGAATACCGTCCTGTAGCCGAGACATCCCCGAGTGGTACTAGGACACTAGCTCAACCCGACGACAGAACTGGGTCGGGGTCAGTGTGTCAGGTCAGTATGCAACCTTAAACCGACGGTTACGGTCACGCGTGTAGAGGTAAACGAACCCGTATAATCGATTGCGTTTCAAAAAACAACAAGCACTAGAGACGTGGCTAGAGAAGTGCAAGTATCAAAAACTAAAGTGTGGCAAACGCTGCGTGAAGAGGGGCTGTATCCGTTTCACGTCCAACATGTACAAGCCTTTCAACCTGACGATTTTCCAGCAAGAGTGCGGTTTTGTGAGTGGTTGTTGCATCAACATGACAATAATCCGGACTTTTTGAAGTGCATATTGGTGACAGACGAATCTACGTTCACGCGTAATGGGGTGAATAACTTTCGCAACACTCATAATTGATCAGTAGAAAATCCGCACGCTGTCCGTCGGGCACATTTTCAACAAACATTTTCGGTGAATGTTTGGGCTGGCATGGTGAACGGTATGCTCATTGGACCATTTATTCTCCCAAATCGATTGGACGGGATGCAATACCTAGACTTTTTACGCCTTCCTTGTTTGCCTGCGTCTGCTCGGTAGCGCATCAGCTGATTCCATTTTCTGTTGGAGCGGTATGATTTCGGGCAGAGACGTACTTAGCCCTTCTCATCAACTGGAGAGTGAGTACTTTTTCCTTTATTTTTTTTACTTGGTCGCCCTCGTTTCACTACACATTAGCTTTGTTATTTCAAGGGTAGTTGTTTCTGAAAAGGTAAACCCCAACTTTGCGGACACCCTGTATAGCCCGACCGAGTTTGCTATTTCTTAGAGACTACTACGCCTCCAATTCTTCGTTAATTCCTGAAGTAGCATTAGAATATTCCACCATATTCACATTACACAATACAACTAGGCCTGAGACTCTTCTTAACCCACACGAAATTCATCTGCAAAAACTAGCGATCTTGTTATTCATTCGAAAAATAAGCAGCCGGCAACTGCTAGTTAATTACCTCTCAGGCGTTTCCTCTAAGCTGATGATCCTCGAGAACCATGAAATAAAGTTTCTATAAAAAGAGCCATTGGTCAACGTTAGGACTAGTTCAGCTAAAAGGAGGAGGTGTGACGGATAATCCCCGTTCAGGCTCTGCAAGAGATACTCTAAAGACGAGAGCTAATTACAAGTTAATGGATCTAAATTAATGTCTAGGCTCTCCGTTCGTAATAGGCCGCTAAGGGGATCACTAGCCGACGCCAGTGACGTCGGTTGGAAGGTCCTAGAATCATTTTGAAAATCGAATGATTATCGTTGAAGAGGTAAATTTTACTGAGTGAACAAAAAAAGGTGAACACCTACGTATGTTTATCCGTTTTTAATAATTTTTGACAAACAATTTTTGTTGTTCAAAAAAGAGCAGTACGTCTGCTGAAGGGATTAAATTTCAATGAAAGTTGTAGGGGGATTTTTAAAACTGAAAAAATCATGACTATGTATGCCATCTATGTGAATGAGTGTCTTATATTTTTTTCTCAAAAGTAAAAATTTGTTTGAGCTTGAGGTGCAAACTGTTTATGATACTCGAACAGTCAATGTCAATTATCCAGTACATAGATTATCCTCCACAGAAAAAAGCCCTATTTACATGTGTTTAAAATTTTTCAACAATCTACTAAATGAAATTAAAAACATAAACAGTTTACATAAATTTAAAAAGACTATTAAGCAATTTCTAGTACAGTCAGAGCCTTATACAATGGATGAGTTCTATGGGAGTTATAATAGTTTCAGATTGTAGCTGTTTCAAGATAAATAACCATGTAACACAAAAAAAGGTCTCAGGTAAACTATGGGGTTGTCCAAAACGGACGCAGGAAAGTAAACGCATATTAAAACAAGAAAGATTGATATTCAAATCAAGTTGGGTACTTTATTTTGAAGGTTCATTTCTACCATTTATGTATGAAAAATAATATCGCTCAAATGTTCACCACGACTGGATTTACAGACGTCCACGCGATGGTCGAAATTTTCAAAGACATTTTGCAACATGGTCGGTTCTATGGCATTTATCTCGGCAGTGATGTTGTTTTTGAGTTCTTGGAGGGTGGCTGGTTTGTTGACGTAGACTTTGCTTTTCAAATATCCCCATAAAAAGAAGTCCAAGGGAGTCAAATCGCACGATCTTGGTGGCCATGGCACATTTCCTCTGCGCGAAATCACGCGATCACCGAAGGACTGCAATCGATGGATATTGACGTTGATTGTGCGGCATGTTACACCGTCTTGTTGGAAATAAACATCGTCCATATCCATTCCTTCAAGTTGCGGCAAAAAATAGTCCTCTATCATCACGTGATATCGCTCAGAATTTACGGTAATGGCGTCCCCGGCCGCATTTTCGAAAAAGTAAGGTCCGATGATGCCTTTTGACCACAATGCACACCACACAGTCACTTTTTGAGGATGCATCGGCTGCTCTTGATATTCACGGGGATTTTCGTTCGCCCAGATGCGGCAGCTTTGCTTGTTTACCGTCCCATTCAAAGTGAAATGCGCTTCGTCGCTGAACATGATTTTTGATGAAAAATTGGCATCAATTTGGCGGTGTTCAAGGAGCCAATCTGAGAACGTTCGGCGCGAAAAATGGTCGGCCCGACGCAGCTCTTGCATCAATTGGATCTTGTAGGCGTGTACATTCAAATCCTTGTGGAGAATGCGGAGCAAAGTGGTTCTCGAAATGCCCAATTCTTGGGATCGACGCGTTGTTGATTGTTTCGGATCGTCTCTCACACTCTCCTTCACAACAGCAATATTTTCCGGTGTGCGAACGCTCCTTGGCCGGCCAGAGCCTGGCAGATTTGCCACAGAACCTGTTGCCTCGAATTTACGCACCAGACGACCGATGGTTGTTTCGTTTGGGAGGTTGTTGCGACCGAAATGTTCACGAAGCGCGCGAAACGTGTTTTTTATTTTTGCACCATTTTTGTAGTGCTCTTGAATAACTTTAATGCGGTCTTCAATCGAATACGACTCCATAGCGATCAATGGTAAACAGTCAACTAACAAAATGACATGTCGGTGACAGAAAACAAAGATGGCGTCTATGTCAAATTGACGTTTACTTTCCTGCGTCCCTATTGGACAACCCTATACTATAGTTACGGTGATAGTGACGCAACATTTCATTTTGTAGTGGCTATACAATTTCTGTAATGTCATTGTACAATTTGAAATATAGATTATTATTATTATTATTATTATTATTATATGTTCAGTGTCCCTTACTAGTAAAATGACTGAATTTTCAGCTTGATTCCTCAAGTGACTGCAGAACCTGGTTCAATAATGTGTCGAGGATCCACGATTTCTTATACTCTCATTGACATGCCCGGGCATCGTGCTGATAAGGTGGTCGATATTCTGTTGGGGTGTCTGATTCCAAGCTACTGCAATTTCGGGAGTAAGAGCTGCTAAAGTCAGGTCAGGCGATTGTGGTGGCCAATGTAGATGGTCGATGCGATGTTGATCCATGAAAGCTAACGATGCTCTGGCAGCATGCGGTCTGGCATTGTCTTGCTGAAAAATCGGGTTTTGGGTGGTGTTTAGGTATGGAATAAGACACAATAGCAGCCTATACCGTCATTCCCACGGTGTGGTAAACGTGGTGTTCTCTGTCAAATTTTGGCTCACTTCTTTCACCATGTCACCTTCTCACCCTTGCCCGACCATCATACATCCCCAGACAGAAGCGGAATTCGTCACTAAAGACCACCTGATTCCATTCCCCGGTCCACGTTGGTTCACACTGCAGTATACTGCAAAGGATCTGTTGGTCCTCCTAGAAACTTATCTAATCGATAGACCGGCATCACGCAACCCGACAATTCGACCCGCCTCAAGGTCACTTAGCTGGGACACCCGAAGAATCCTACGCACTCTAGGCATCTTGAGCAATCACAAAAAAATACTTCTCATGGAGTTTTCACATGATAATGCGAACAGGTCTGCTTTGTCATGCCCAGAGGTTCTTCAGATCTCTAAGTCCTACTATCTCAAACTCTAGACCATAATGGACTGCTATCAACTGAAACTCCGAAAGAATTTTAACATGGAAGATCTGAATTGTCAAACTAAGATACCCATAGTGAACTATAAAGTTTAACATCTTATCTATGTGTATTCCCAAGAACTTAACATCATCACTGTAGCTTATACAGAAATATCGTTTACATAGTCTAACCATAATATGAGCCCCTTCCCACTTCAGTTGGCCCACTTCAAGATTTGTACCAAAATATAGATTCATAAACTAAACATGACGAAACTATTTACTTCTAAAACAATTTATTTTCTCAAAAACATTTTAGATACACTCTAGTCGTAAAAAATACATATTTGAAATCACTTAGACCTATAACTAATAGAACATCTGAACAAATAAACAATGTGCGAATAAATGCGCGAAGTTAACAAAGCAACAATTGAAAGATTACCATTGGGTAACATCACCTTTATTTTTTATTACGGTTGAAATTCCTTGGGGCATAGTGTTAACCAAGTTTTGGCAAAAATTTGGTGTAAAACAATTCCATATTTCTTGAAGCTTTTGTCTCAGTTCGGTGATTGTACGAGCAGGATGTTGTCGTAGAACCTTTTTCATCTCGTGCCACAAAGTTTCAATAGGTGACAGATCTGGACTGCTAGAAACCCATTTCAAAAGTAATACATTATTTTCTTCCATCCATTTTATAGCCTTTTTTGAGGTATGGCACGCAGCACCATCTTGATGAAACACAAAATCTTGGCCGGATGTCAAACATTCTTCCATCGCTGGTAAAAGTGATTCTTCTAAAATTGCCAAATATTTGTTTGTATCCACATTTCCATCAATAAAATGAAGTCTACCTACTCCTTTTGATGACATACTGCTCCAGACCATAATGGATGCTGGAAATTTCACTTTTCTCTTCAGACAGTCAACATGGAATGCTTCATTTTTTTTGCGAATAACTCTACTGCGACTGTCACCAACACAAACTTCGAATCGGGCCTCATCACCCCATTGTATTCCACACCATTGTTGAGGTGTCCATTGCCTATGTTCTTTAGCCCATCTAAGCCGATTTTTCTTTTGCAGTGGTGTTAGTAGTGGTTTTTCTTTGGCCTATAAACAAGTTGTGCAACTTTAGTGTTTTTACTTCACTTTTTTTATAAGAAAACTTACCTTGCAAGTGCTAAATCCCAGTTTGTGGGCCTCTCTATGAGTTGTGGACCTCGAAATTCTCCTTCCAACAGCGTCACTCCACAGAGCACATAATTGTAAATAATTGGCACGCCTGTTTTTCACGATTATTCTTCTTAATGCTCTTCGGTCGGCATCTGTGATATTACTTTTTTCACATATCGTGGCTTAATATGAATTGAACCAGTTACGTTATATCTTGTAACAATATTTCTCACACTGAACCGCGATAAGTCTAACAAAGTTGCAATTTCTGAGTTTGACTTCCCAGAATTAAAAAATTTAATTATCAGTAACCAAATTTTCTCACTAATAACCTTTCCTCTACCCATTGTGAAAACCTTAACTACCCAAAACTATTTTAAACGTATTCTGACAGCTGTGATTAATAAAAACAATTGTCATGGCTTTTATTTTCCACAGCCACCTATGCGTTATAGACTTATTTTGCATTGAAATGAAAATAGGTTGATATGCTGTAATTGCAACATGGGTCATTTTTATGCTGCAAACTTGATTAGGGAGTGATAAAGTTCGTGTTTTCTACTATACAGGGTGACTTCGAAGTTGAGTCATTTATTTTAACAGTGAGGTGATCTGATCGAAAGAAATGTTTTTTCCTTTACCATTTTTCTGGTAAAATTAAAGTAACAAAGTTATAGCCCTTTGGAAGTTTGAGTACCGCCCTGTCTCAATAATAATATCATGTACTCGTGTTTGGCAACAACGGATATAATCCGCCTTACCGGTTCATCGCATCGGAAACAAAAAAGCGAAAGAATTTGGAACGATGTTTTTGCAATTAAGTATTTTATTCAGTTCAGTTATACATACAGTCAGTGTCTGTCGGTTAGCGTGTGAATAGTGTCTGTTGCGTGGCTCAAACGAAATAAAAAATGGCACATGTTTATGCGGATCGGTTTCCCAATCGAGTGCAAGCAACCCCTCGTGCCTTTGTTAATGTAGTACAACGGGCTCGTGAATCAGGTGACTTAAGACCTCACAGGGGACCTCACGATCAAATACAGGTCCGCACTGAAATACTTGTCGGGAGGATACTTTGTAAAACAAGGTAAAATTTGTTTTAATTTTTTTAATTTTTACACACATATTCTGGTTTATCTTCCTTCTACAATCATTATCTGAAAATTAATGACTCAACTTCAAAGTCACCCTGTATATTATCAAAATATTCATTGTTAATATTTTAAACCTATAACACCCTCTACGTTTTTATTATTTGTGTTTGATAAGAAAAAAACTAAGATTTCAATAGTTGGGCCAACTGAAGTGGGAAGGGGCTCGTAGACGAAAATACTCCTGGTTTACGAAATAATTGTAAAGTCTGGTTTTATAGCTGCATGTTGTACAAAGGGGTATTTAAAACATTGACCTATAAAATGGGTAGGTACATCAAGTTTGGGATTCAATGAAAAGTGTTGGCAGAAACGGAAACACTCTTCAAATAAGATTTTTAGGTATTTATGAGACCTACAAAATGAGTCATTTTTTTTGCGAATAACTCTACTGCGACTGTCACCAACACAAACTTCGAATCGGGCCTCATCACTCCACTGTATTGCACACCATTGTTGAGGTGTCCATTGTCTAAGTTCTTTAGCCCATCTAAGCCGATTTTTCTTTTGAAGTGGAGTTAATAGTGTTGGCAGAAACGGAAAAACTCTTCAAATAAGATTTTTGGGTATTTATGAGACCTACAAAATGAGTCCACACGTGAAAAGATCCGACTAATAGCAAAAAATTTATGGCCGGAAACCGAGACAAACTGCAGGTTCTGGCAGTTGCTGGTAATGCAACGACGGTTTCTCACAAAAACTTGAAGTTCTTCAAATTCGTAGGATTTGTACTCTTAGAAGTAGACAACCACAACAAAATTTTAGTACATTGGTCAAGTAGTTTTTGAGAATTTCTAATTGTTATCCCAAAGTATCCCAACGAACCTTGTCTTCCGGCCATCACCACTAGTTTATTGAGCAATATACAGGGTTAGTTCAAAGGGCATCTTATAGCAAAATACACTAGTTTACCTTGCCGATATGAATCGCAAACCATTCCGGCAGATAAATTTATTTTTATGCTAAAAAAGATGGGTTACGTTTTTTTTTCTAAACAAATTCAAACATTTCGTATTTGTGAGTGATTCGCAACAAATGATGGTAGACACATTGTTTTAAAATATGTATAGTAACGAATGTTCTTCGAATATCGTAGCGCATTTGGTCAATTACTCACTAATACGAAATATTTGAATTTGTTTAGAAGAAAAAAACGTAACATTTGTTTTTCGCATAAAAATAACATTTATCCTTCGGAATGGGAACCCTGTATATTGCTCAATAAACTAGTATAATTTAGTGATGGCCGGAAGACAGTTGGTTTGAGACAATTGGAAATTCTCAAGAAACTACTTGACGAATATGGTTACTCAAATTTTGTTGTTATTTAGAAGTATGGATCATACATTCTTGCTATTAGTCAGATCTTTTTACGTGTGGTCTCATTTTGTAGGTCTTATTAATACCTAAAAATCTTGTATGAAAAGTTTGTTCGTTCCTGTCAGCACTTTCGATTGAACCCAAAAACACGTTTTCTTATTCCTTGTTGTCAAATAAAAAATTTTCCTTAAAAATTGGTGTACCTAGTTTATGCGTCCATGTTTTAAATACCCCCTTAAACAAGTTGCACCAATAACACTAGACTTTACACTTATTTCAGGGAAATTTGCTAATATGATCAGACTAACAGATAGATCAGCTATATCTGAGTATATTTTGTTGTGGGTGATGGAGTGTAATAAGATGAGTCTCGTCTAAACTGACATGTAATGACTTGCTCATCTCTGTAATAACTTACTTCGATTTATCCTTCGTGACATCCCCAGAAGAACTAGATACTGATACGGTTTCATCGTCTGCATACAGTGTGAACGATTCACCATATTATTCTGGGACACTCCGTAAAATTCGTCCTGAGCAATTATAGAGTGACCCCGCGGTAGCAACAAAACTGTCAGGAGTACCAGCTCTCTATCTGGTCTATCGGAGACAGGTTGAAAGAAAAGAAAAATCAGTGGTAGAAGTCCTTTTGAAAGTAAAGATAATCTGGGTGCAGGCAGCTCGGCATTCCATTATCAGCTAATTTCCAGCGTGATCCAGGCAAAACGGCCGAGCAAACGGAATCCTACGGGCACAAGAAGGAATCGATATCAACACAGAGGCACGGCTTGACAGCGGGGACCGCGACCGATGAGGACTACAAAGGAAAAATCAGCTTTTCATCTCTCGACAGCAATTAGGGATACCAATGAAAATATCGCCGTTACCGACAGTGACCGGAGAATCTGAGTAGAGAGAGGATGACAGCAAAGCAAAGTCGTAAAGCGTGGGGAAATTCTTAGGTATATCGGCCAATTCGACGCGTCACGGTCTAACTGATTAAAAATGACAAGATATCCAATAACTTTATCTGCCATAAATTTAGCACATTTTCTCACCTAGCTTTCAGGAATGATGAATTAGTTTGATTAGATTAGTGAAAATCATTTGTGAAAGTAGTAGAAAGTTACATATTAACGCGCTATTTTGGCTAGTCGGTGTATCAGAAATCATCCTCGATTATTTCTTTCGTTTTATAATGTATTGCATGTATTTCTTCGTTTTATAATGTACGAGTATTGCATACATGCTTTTGAATCTTCTGTTGATGACATTTTGGCGATTGATTTTCTTGGTCCAGATGATTTTGTTATTTTTCTTGGAGATTTCAACATTCCCAGTTACGTGAATAAAATGTTGGACGATTCTTACAATAATAGTTACTTATATGCTATCTCTAGTATGAGCAGCTTCGTTAATTTAGTCCAATACAATCCTATCCGTAACGAATATGATCGTATACGCGACGTATACTTAGTCTTCTGTAATAATTCTGTTAATGTGAGAAATGCATCTGATATTCTTTTACCAGTGGATAGATACGACCTTCCGATAGAAATAATAATAATCCGCAATATACAGGGTGTTCCATAATTATTGCGACAAAATGATAGGGGTTGTAGAGGGCATCAAAATGAACAATTTTTCCTTATAAACCCCTGTTCGGAAACATGCCGTTTGGGCTGCAGCAAAAAAAAAATATCAGTTTCTTGAAACAGCTTACCTACAGTAATTGCTCAAAGTGTCCTCCACCTTGCTCAATACACACCTGTGCACGATTGTTCAATGATCGGCGAACTCTGTGGCATACCCCCGGTATGTCCTGAACATGTGCGGACGCGGCCATCACTCTTCCCTGTAGCTCTTGTTGGTTGGGAATAGGAGTTTCGTACACTAAAGCTTTCAGATAGCTACAGATAAAATAATCCAGTGGAGTCAGGTCAAGTGACCGCGCAGGCCAAGGCACAGGGCCACCTCGGCCTATCCACCTATTTGGAAATTTGTCGTCCAAATACTGCCGCACTTGTAAAGAAAAGTGGGCTGGACCGCCATGGTGTTGAAACCACATGTTGGCTCTTATATTCAGTGGCACATTTTCTAATAGTTCCGGTAGCACATGCTGTAAGGATCGACCATAAGCATGCCCATCCAAACGTGGTGGAAGCAGATATGGCCCGATGATATGCTCGTCCACAATGCCGCACCAGATGTTAATTGAAAACTGATGTTGGTCTCTATGGATGGCTATGGCATGAGGGTTTTCTTCATCCCAAATGTGACTGTTACGGCTATTAAAATAACCGTCAGTGAACAAAACGTAGCGACCAAAGTTTGGTTGCCTCAACTCCTGCTGCAGCCACCAACGACAAAAACGTCGACGCGGCAGATAGTCTGCTGGACCCATGGCTTGGACTTTTAAAAGGTGGTACGGGTGTACGATAACAAAAATGTAAACACAGCAGGCTTTTTCTACAAACCGGCGAGACCATGAAATGTGCTAGACGAACATTTTGCAGCTGGTGAATTTTTTGTTTCTCCTATGAGCTCGTAAGGTAAAATTAACTGTAGTGCTCAAACGGCATATTTACGAACAGGGGTTTATAAGGCAAAATTGCATATTTTTATGCCCTCTACAACCCCTATCATTTTGTCGCAATAATTATGGAACACCCTGTATACTAAGTGACATATAAATCCGAACACCCAGTTTAAATGGTTTTATTTTAATAAAAGTTGGTGAATGTATTTATCTTACTGTAAATAACAAGTGAAAAAATGTTCAGCCTTATCAGTTGGACATTCCGGTTTTTTAATGCTTTTTTTTAATTCACTAACGCTCTAAAAATGAATATTTCAGAAGCAGTAAAGAATCAATGTTGCCGGATTTTGGTTCTTGACATCCTTTACGATCGGTTACGATGCCTAGAGTACGGAGACCTGTACGATTTCGTCAACTTAGTGAGTTTGATAGGGGCCGTATAGTGGGACTTCGGGAAGCTGGACTTTCTTTTCGGGCAATTGCAGTTAGAGTGCAAAGAAGTGTAGACACTGTGGTTAGGTGTTGTCAGGCATGGCTTCGAGAAGGCCGTACGCAAAGAGTAAGGGGAACTGGACGCCGCCGTAGAACAACAGACCGTGAAGATCGTCGCCTAAGATTATTGGCCTTAAGGGACCGTTTCTCCACTACCAGGTCCATTGCAAATGAATGGTTTGCAGAACACGGAAGACCTATTGGCATGCGAAGTGTTTACCGACGAATGAGAAGTTTTGGCTTGTTTTCATACCGGCCACACTCGGTCCTCCCTTTAACTCGAGAACACCGACGTAATCGCCTTGAGTGGTGCAGACAACGGTCACTCTGGGATCAGGAATGGAACAGTATTGTCTTTAGTGACGAGTCTCGATTTTGTTTAGGCATGCACGATGGTCGTGCCAGGGTTAGAAGGCGACGTGGTGAAAGGAGGAATCCACAGTTTTTTGTTGAAAGACATGTTCATCACACTGTTGGAGTTATGGTTTGGGGTGCTATAGCTTATGGTTCCAAGTCACCTTTAATCTTCATCAGAGCTAACATGAACGCGCAGCGTTATATCCACGAAGTTCTAGAACCCCATCTTTTACCCTATCTTGACACCCTGGCAGATCCAACTTTCCAACAAGATAATGCCTGACCACATGTTGCAAGAGTCAGCACATCAGGGTGCATCCACACAATATTAAAGGTCAAAGGGCTTCAAAGCAGTGCAATCATTTTGAAATTTTTATCATTTACTTATTATGCTTCATTAAGTACTTATACAAAATTTTATTAAAATAAAACCATTTAAACTGGGTGTTCGGATTTATATGTAACTTAGTATAACTTTAGGAGAGCAGATCTTCTTGTCCAGTATTATGGATTCAGATTTTTGTTTTCCATCTGACATCCTAATCCTAATATAGCTTGTGACCTGTTTTATAATAAATTGTATAACGCTTTATATAGGCACGTTCCATGCACATTACCAAAGGATAACAGATACCCTCTCTGGTTTTTTCGTGCAATAATCTTTAAAATATAAAAAAAACATCGCCTCTGGAAGCGATATCAGAGAACTTTGGTTAGATATGACTATGAAGCTTTCAGTAACTTGGTGAATGTATTTATCTTACTGTAAATAACAAGTGAAAAAATTTTCAGCCTTATCAGTTGGACATTCCGGTTTTTATACTGTTTTTTTTAATTCACTAACGCTCTAAAAATGAATATTTCAGCCGCAGTAAAGAATCAACGTTGGCGGATTTTGGTTCGTGACATCCTTTACGATCGGTTATGATGCCTAGAGTACGGAGACCTGTACGATTTCGTCAACTTAGTGAGTTTGATAGGCGCCGTATAGTGGGACTTCGGGAAGCTGGACTTTCTTTTCGGGCAATTGCAGTTAGAGTGCAAAGAAGTGTAGACACTGTGGTTAGGTGTTGTCAGGCATGGCTTCGAGAAGGCCGTACGCAAAGAGCAAGGGGCACTGGACGCCGCCATAGAACAACAGACCGTGAAGATCGCCGCCTAAGATTATTGGCCTTAAGGGACCTTTTCTCCACTACCAGGTCCATTGCAACTCAATGGTTTGCAGAACACGGAAGACCTATTGGCACGCGAAGTGTTTACCGACGAATGAGAAGTTTTGGCTTGTTTTCATACCGGCCACACTGGGTCCTCCCTTTAACTCGAGAACACCGACGTAATCGCCTTGAGTGGTGCAGACAACGGTCACTCTGGGATCAGGAATGAAACAGTATTGTCTTTAGTGACGAGTCTCGATTTTGTTTAGGCATGCACGATGGTCGTGTCAGGGTTAGAAGGCGACGTCGTGAAAGGAGGAATCCACAGTTTTTTGTTGTTCATCACACTGTTGGAGTTATGGTTTGGGGTGCTATAGCTTATGGTTCCAGGTCACCTTTAATCTTCATCAGAGGTAACATGAACGCGCAGCGTTATATCCACGAAGTTCTAGAACCCCATCTTTTACCCTATCTTGACACCCTGGCAGATCCAACTTTCCAACAAGATAATGCCCGACCACATGATGCAAGAGTCACAATAGACTTCTTTCAACATAATGATGTCACATTGTTACCATGGCCACCAAGATCTCCCGACTTATCCCCAATTGAGCACGTGTGGGATATGATGGGTAGGAGATTGCTCAATTTGCAACGTCCTCCTCAGACTCTAGAAGCACTTAGAGCGGAGTTGGTGGTTGCCTGGAATGAGATACCACAGGAGGACATTGACCACCTGATCAGAAGCATGCCTAGGCGCGTTGGAGAATGCGTAGCATATCAGGGTGCATCCACACATTATTAAAGGTCAAAGGGCTTTAAAGCAGTGCAATCATTTTGAAATTTTTATCATTTACTTATTATGCTTCATTAAGTACTTATACAAAATTTTATTAAAATAAAACCATTTAAACTGGGTGTTCGGATTTATATGTCACTTAGTATAAATATTAAATCGCATGTAGGTATACTGTTTAGTGGTGGGGAGTTGATTGATTGATTGACTACCGGAAAAGCAGCCGAGTTGCCAGGCTTTACATTCCTTCTATTAATACTCCTACGATTAATGGGCAAACAGATTAAAAACGAACCGAACCGCCGGCCGTCACGCATCGTGATATTGGTACGCGCATCGCTAATAGGGGTGAAATTGTTTCTGATTCAATCAAGTGTCTAGATTCCGAAGGTCAAATTTCATGAAAACTGAAAACATGAAAGAGAATTACGTGGAACTTTAAATAAAGACGTTATAGGTTCACAATAACGTATGTCATAAAAATTTTGGCACAAAATATTTATCAGATTTTTTTAATGATGAAATTTATTTAAGCACTAACTAGTTATCATAAATTACAGCTCAATATGTAACTAAACTGTACTATCGAACTATGTGGAGTGGCCGATTCTGCTCAACCAGACGCAACTTTCTTCGTATGTTTCTCAAGAGGTCCTGGACGGAATTTAGATCAATCTCTCTCAGTTAAATTCGCTGTCTTATATATGCTTCATCTATAATACTTCCTTTCCGCAAAAAGCCCAGAAAAGATGGAATGCAATGAAGATTCCAACTTTTCTGCACAATCACAGAAAGGGGGTTACCATTAGCTTCCGGTAGCTCAGTCGGTGGCATGAAGACATCTACAGACGTGTAGCTGTGTGTCGACCATGGCATGGCTAGAGGATAGAAGAACAAACGGAACACAAAAATTTAACAGATTTTATTTAACAAAAAAAGCATTTTCATTACATTTGAAATTGAAATTTTAAAGAACAAAATAAGTATAAGTATAAAACTATACACTTATCTTTTGCTAAGTTGGTCCATTTTTGACTGGACTGAAGCGAGGATGGCCAGGTGCTTGAAGTGGAGGTCCCAGTTATGAGGGGTGACCACACATTTAGTGGCTTCAAAACTAGATGTAGGCGAAGTTGAACTTAAAGGTGATGGCACATGCATGGGTGAAGTGATAGGCCAAGCAATGCAAAGTCAAAGACAAAGGCAAAAGCAAAGTCAAAGACAAAGGCAAAAGTCAAAGACAAAGGCAAAGGGAAAGGGAAAGGGGGTGGCCCCAATCTGAAAAAGAACCGTGTGCATTAGCAACGTGCCCTAATGGCCAAGGCATTTCCAATCTCAGTCTGCCTCAAAAGAGAACCAACGATTTTCTAGGTTAGAATTACATTACATAGTTTGATAAAATCAAACCGAAAATTGGAAATGCCTTTCATAAAATAAAATCATGAAATAGCAAAAAAGCGTAAAACAAGATGATGGTCATCAAAAATTTCTCCACATGCTTCTGATATAAAAACACAAATATCGAATATTCATAATCAACGTACTCATAATTTCACTGAACTATGAATATATATATACGCACACGGAGGTAAAATCGATGTGGATCGATTTCTAGCTCGATTTGATTAAAGTTATGGCGAATGATCGAAGTAGTCGAAAATGACGTTCGATGGATATTCTAAAATCGTACAAGAAATAAACCACTTAAATATCGATTATCTATAAACTACAGGCAGATCCAGCAATAAAACTGTATAGTATTATAAAACTCACCATTTTGTCCTATTCGGACACACATTCTACAAACCGCTAGCACATGGTGCTATATGACCTCATGCTACAGAGAACAAAATTCTTAGCTCTTGTTCGATCGGCGGCTCAAGTGAAAAGGAAGCGCGAGGAAGATCACAGATCAGGAACTCCGCATCAAGCGCGCTCCAAGCGGAAAATTTTCCAAGTAAAAAAGCTAGAGATGGGATTAATGAATTGCGATTCTGAAATGATAATCGAGAAGTGATTTAATAAATACAATCGGACGGTGAAACCGTTACACATCTTGGGCTTCCCAGTCTCCATGATAAACCTTCCTAGACAGTAAAGCCAAGAAATCCTCAATTGGACCAGCAAGTTTGGAGGAAAAATATTGTTGTGTTGCAGAAGCTACAAATGACAGTAAAGTAGTTAAACAAACTTTTGTTTCCAAAGGCAACTTGATATTGTTTGTTGAAATTAAAGCCAATGAATTTTGTTCCAAAACTTTTAGGACATACGTTTTGTGTGGTAATAAACTACATTATGCTTCCAGTCTATCGTTTCAACTTATCGCTTTTATAGTGTGATGAGTAAGGAACTACGATTAGCCATTATTGTGTTAATTAGATACCTCTTTGTTTTTATTTTCTTAAAGAGCGAATATGTTTGTTGATGTTGTCCATATGCTAAACTTTCATTTCTAAAGAATCGGTTTTTGCACGAACATTCAGTAATCATTTCAATGTAAATTGTTTCTCGGCAAGCGAAGAGGACATCCAGAAAGATTAATGTCAATTATTTCACTGGGTCTTGTTCTTGGACTGAAAGTTTGTCCTTTTACGGTAAGAACAGTGAGTGCTTGAGAAGCCTGGGTCAATCTTTTTGACACAACGTTATAACTAACCGCTATTCATAATATAGAAGTATCTAGTACTATTACTCAATATAATAGGTTGTACTCGTATACGAGTATCTAACACGAATGTATTCACTGTGATCCGTCAGTAATTAACATGGAATGTGATATTTATTGACCGTGTAGTCAGGATGTCAGTGATTATTAATATAGCCAATTTTACCAACATTAATATTTGACGGTCAGTTGCACCAATAGGAAAAGACCTTATCGAAATGCAATTTCACGGAAGCTGACAAAGCTCTCTGAATATCAGTGATTTCTATTGAAATGTTGAATAAAGACGTGAAAAAACGGTTGCCTTATAAATAAGGATGATGTAATATTATGTCTTTGTGCTTTAGAATTATGATAACTTTCATAGAATTTCAAATTTTCATCACTTCAGAAAAGACGGTCAGTTATTTAAGTGGACCAAAGGGAATGTGGCAAATAATAGGCCGATTATCTAGATTTGGTAGGATGTTTTCACTGTTTTAGACGACTGTTCATGCATGGCAATCTAGTTTTGTATGTATATCACGTACAGGGTGTTGTACATAATACGTACCCGTAGAAATGTACCGATTTTTGTTATTTTGCAAACAAAAAGGATATAAAGCGTATTCCAACTGGTTCATCATCTTTTGTTACATCAAAAACATTGTTTGCCAATTTATGATCTAGAAATATACACCAAATGTAAACAAATAGCACATTCTGCTTTTCTGGGTCTAAAAACATCGATATTTGTAAAAGTATCCGCGTCCAAACATTGTTATATTTTTTTATTATTTCTATTATTATAACACACTGCAGTGTTGTCGAACCGGCAAAAAAAAACGGAATCGGTAAATAGTGTCATTGAATTCGGTATAAGGTAAATGCCGCCCCAAGATCAGTGGTAGATCAAGGACCTTTGAGTCATGAAAAACATCTGTTATTGTATTGGGTGCACACACATGTTTTTTGAGGGCATAGTTCTATATTACAACTTCTACAATGTGCTTACTGGTCGCTCTTTCAAAGTACTTTGCAACCATTCTGGAAACTCCTTTTTCGATTCTTGCTTATAGGATTGTGAATATTTTTCTGTTTTACCCCTGAACTCATGAACTTACCTCTCATTTTAATTAAATATTTATTTTGGTTTCGGTTTCTTTATTGCTTGTCCGGTGATGAGGTAATGACGATAATCTACCAGTCCGTACCTTTTGTATTCACAAAAATCAATTCAGGGCAAGCGGAGTAAGGGATGCGGATGTGCGTTCGTAATCATAGGCAACCCCAATCTACGCCTCTCATGTGCCCGGCAGCCTGACTGTGTATGCATATGTAAGATTGATATGGGGCATAAAACTATGAAGACTACATAAAATTATCTTTTAGCTTTATTTTTGGTTTCAGCTCTTTTTCGGCAAGTATAGAAATATTAAAATTATTTTGAAAAATCGTGGAGAATGATGTTATCGGTAAATATTCTCTTTTCGGTAGAAATACCGAAAAATCCGGTTCAAGTCCAGGCATAGACAATCTGAAATTTACAATATGAATTTATATTCTAAATTCTATGCATATCCGTTCATATTCGTCAATATTTCATTTGAAGCTTTTATTTGTGAAGGCAACGCCGCACCGTGCAGCTCAGTTGACAAGAACGACCAGCTGTCAAGATTAGGGATGTTTAGATCCACGAAAAGTATCGTTATGTATCGATTCTTATCGGTTTAGGAAGTATGGATACTTCAAAATATTGGAATAAAATTATCGATATCCAGTTGAAGGAAACAAAGAAGAAAAGTAATATGAAGTTAGTTACTCTTTCTGACACAGTCCGCATCGAAAGATGACGATACTTGTGAAATGTATCGATACTTCTAAATATAGGACCGTATCGAACAACCCTACTGTCAAGATGTATAACCCGAGGTACCGACCTAGCTATTTTGCGGCGTCATGGAGATAATTTTAAATTTTCATTTGCTTTTTTTCAAGTGTTGTGCAACGATTTTGGGAAAAATTCGACGTATAGTCTTATAAAGCATAGTTGGCGGAGCTTTTCCGTTGGGACCAAGAGTTGACGGTATTCTTGACACATACGATTTTTCGGAGTCGCTCATTTGAATGATACGATTAGTGACCGCCCTCGAAGCTGTCGAGAGTATTGTGTTGCCTATAGTAACGACTCACTGAGTCAGAGAATATATATCATGCTATGAAAATGAAATATGAAGAGTTAGGGTTGGCGATGTTATTGTATTTAATTTAAGTATAAATATATTTGGTTGAAATTGAATGTTACGAATATATACTGTCTTCCGAAAAAAAGAAGGGATATGTGGTACGGTTTTGAGAAATTACCGAATTCTGAATCAAAATGCAATTTTTGCTCTCAAATTCCATCATTTCAACGTATAATTTAATGAAACATCTCAAAACAAAATAACCGGGTTCCCTAGATAGTGTCTATACTGTTACGAGTACCACGTTGTCAGTTCTCAGTTTAGTTGCTGTAATCTGCCGACACGCTTTGCACAAGTCAACGAGTCATATATGTAACAAAAGAGTCGTTCAATCTTCGCTCACTTAGATGAGTCGTTCACTTTGAACGACTCGTTCGCGAACGACACATGACTAGTTGATGGATCACACACATGTGCCACTCGTTGGGGAGTTTTGAAATGTAATAATCAAATGTTATTCAAATAATGTCTAATATAAATATAACCTAGAATGTGTACTCAGTGAAACAAGAAAGTAATTGCAACTTCTATTTGTTTTTGCAGGTTTTAAGTTTGCCGGTAGCTTTACGACATATATTTGAGTATTTCTACTACTCGAATAACTTCTTTATTGCAAAAAACAATTTTGATAGGTTTTGTAAATAAATTTTAGCTATTCAAATTTTAAAAATTCAAAATTTAATTTTGATGACAGTGCGAGGTGTGGACTGGAGTGTTTGCAAACTAGCTCGACTGTGTAGCCTACCGAGTCATGCAGCTTTATTGTGTTTTACGTAGTCCCTTAGGAACGGGATGTGAATGGTTTCATTCAATACGTACCATGGGGCGTTTGCATAGGGTTCTGGTTTGCAGGACAGTTTCCGCATGTGCTTTTCAGCAAGAAAACACCTCAGCGTGCATGCGTAGGTGATTGCTGGTCTAATGACCATTTTATATAACTGGATCGTGTTGATCAAACTTAATTTTGAATTCTTGCACAACTAAATGTTGAAGCTACCGAAAAGTAGTTTAGAATTTCGTTTTCAAAGTATCGGTGTGTTTATGTTAGGTTAACCCCTTGTCAGTGATGGCTCCATGGTACCTGACTGACCAACTTCATGGTATACGAGTCCCTTTCAATGAGATCTCTGACGGATCATTGATGTAGAATCGTACGTAGAAACCACTGACACTCACGAAATGATCAGTGAAAGCTAGTGGTATGAACCACACTAAAAAAAAAAAAGTTTGGGAATACTATTAGATACAAATTTGAGGTTTGAATGTCATGTTATGAATAAACTCAAATTGTGCTATCATAAATACAAAAAGTTTTGGAAATATAAACACATACTGACATGTGATACTAAATTAATGCTTGTAAACTCGTTAATCCTTACACATTTGGATTATGGTGTCACAGTATATTACAACTTCCTTACAGAGAAAATAAAACAAAAAATTCAGATTTTACAGAATCGTTTGCATAAGATTTTGTTATAATAATATAGGTAAACACATTACTAGCTACTATGTGAGAGAAGACATTTTAAAATATAACTACCGTTCATTGCTTTTAAAGGTGCTCTATTATATAAACTTTTAAGATTTAAATCTCCAAATTATCTGTATAATATTTTAGAGAAAAGATCCTCTGTTCGACACTTTTTTCTAAGAAACGATAATTGTTATAATATCCCATGCCATGTAACATCTAAATTCAAAAATGCTTTCACGTACACAGCACCTTGTTTGTTGAATAAATATTTAGAACTTTTCCAAATTACTTCCAGCAGTAGTTTCAGAAAGGAATTCAAGAATTTGCTTGACCAGTTACAAGCTTCTGAAGCTGAAGATTAAGAACTTATTTATATATTACAATATTGTATTACATTTACAATTGTACCTCAATTTTATAGATTACATTACCTATGTAAAATTAGAGATGAGATGAATCGCATGTTTTTTTAATTGTTTTAATTTACTGATTCTCTCTGTAATTGCTGTAGGCGACGGTGAAAATGGCAATACAAATCCTTAGCCTTTTGGAGCGTTTTTTATGTATATATACATATATATATATATATACATAAAAATATATATATATATATATATATATATATATACAGGGTGACTTTGAAGATGAGTCATTAATTTTCAGATAATGATTGTAGAAGGAAGATAAACCAAAATATGTGTGTAAAAATAAAAAAAAAATTAAAAAAAAATTTTACCTTGTTTTATAAAGCATCCTCCCGACAAGTATTTCAGTGCGGACCTGTATTTGTTCGTGCAGTCTTGGAGCACCGGCATGCCCTCCCCTGTGAGGTCTTAAGTCACCTGATTCACGAGCCCGTTGTAATACATTAACAAAGGCACGAGGGGTTGGTTGCACTCGATTGGGAAACCGATCCGCATAAACATGTGCATTTTTTATTTCGTTTGAGCCACGCAACAGACACCACTATTCACTCACCGACTGACACTGACTGTATATAACTGAATAAAATAATTGTAAAAACATCGTTCCAAATTCTTTCGCTTTTTTGTTTCCGATGCGATGAACCGATAAGGCGGATTATATCCGTTGTTGCCAAACACGAGCACATAATATTAGTATTGAGACAGGGCGGTACTCAAACTTCCAAAGGGCTATAACTTTGTTACTTTAATTTTACCAGAAAAATGGTAAAGGAAAAAACATTTCTTTTGATCAGATCTACTCACTGTTATAATAAATGACTCAACTTCGAAGTCACCCTGTATATTCATTTTGTATAAATGCCCCAATAAACATTATTATTATTATAATTATTATTATTACTATTATTATTATTATTATTATTAAATAAACGCTGATCGTGCACCATTCGCCTGAGGAAGCTACAGGACTTGCTGCGTTCTGTAAAATATAGAGATAAACTGCTGCTAAATCTTACTGGCCACCCGGTCACACATTCTCACCCCATTTATCATGTAAACGAGTAATTACGAAGGAATAAAGCGTTTGGCAAGCCGCTAGAGAGTGTTACAGTGGACGCCTACAGCTATTAATTTATTTAGGGTGGCCAGTAAGACATCTGGCACCGAATCGGGAAAGCTCCAAAAATAAAATTGAAGTAAAATAATAGCAAAAGTAGAATTCAAAACTAAATTAGTATGTTACTGAAAATATAGAAATTCGAGGTAGAATGGGTGCCGTATATAAATGAGGTAAGACTGCGGACCCTCAATTTGAAGATATTGTCTCATGTTTTTCAAAAAAAACTCCTGGAGTGGTCAATTTTAAAGATTTTTATGAACAAACTAATTTAGTTTTGTTCGTCACCCTAAATGTGTTGAAAAATTGCGCATCTGCCAGAAGGCATCAACCGATTTGACTCGACACCGTATATCTAGTGTTTTTTTTCTTATGCACGCCTTATTGGATTTTCGAATCGGTGAATAGAGTTTTTCAATTTGATTCAGAAATTGAATGGTTTGATGACAAATGTATGTCACTGGAATTGCCAAACCTCAGCCAATTTCACTAAAAACTAATGTTTTTATAGTTGGCCTTGAAAATGACTGCTTATCACATGTTTATTCGCTTACATCACGTAAGTAAAGATTGCCTCAGTTTTCAAGAAGCACTTTTTGAAGATATTGAGATGATTTGTACCATTTACGGACTAAGTAATTGTTAATAATAAATTTGGTCCAAAGAAGCCTCTCTGCATAACCTTAAGCAGTACATAGCAGTAGATAAATATACTAAGTGACATATAAATCCGAACACCCAGTTTAAATGGTTTTATTTTAATAAAATTTTGTATAAGTACTTAATGAAGCATAATAAGTAAATGATAAAAATTTCAAAATGATTGCACTGCTTTAAAGCCCTTTGACCTTTAATAATGTGTGGATGCACCCTGATGTGCTACGCATTCTCCAACGCGCCTAGGCATGCTTCTGATCAGGTGGTCAATGTCCTCCTGTAGTATCTCATTCCAGGCAACCACCAACTCCTCTCGAAGTGCTTCTAGAGTCTGAGGAGGACGTTGCAAATTGAGCAATCTCCTACCCATCATATCCCACACGTGCTCAATTGGGGATAAGTCGGGAGATCTTGGTGGCCATGGTAACAATGTGACATCATTATGTTGAAAGAAGTCTATTGTGACTCTTGCAACATGTGGTCGGGCATTATCTTGTTGGAAAGTTGGATCTGTCAGGGTGTGAAGATCGAGACTCGTCACTAAAGACAATATTGTTCCATTCCTGATCCCAGAGTGACCGTTGTCTGCACCACTCAAGTCGATTACGTCGGTGTTCTCGAGTTAAAGGGAGGACCCAGTGTGGCCGGTATGAAAACAAGCCAAAACTTCTCATTCGTCGGTAAACACTTCGCATGCCAATAGGTCTTCCGTGTTCTGCAAACCATTCATTTGCCTGGACCTGGTAGTGGAGAAACGGTCCCTTAAGGCCAATAATCTTAGGCGGCGATCTTCACGGTCTGTTGTTCTACGGCGGGGTCCAGTGCCCCTTGCTCTTTGCGTACGGCCTTCTCGAAGCCATGCCTGACAACACCTAACCACAGTGTCTACACTTCTTTGCACTCTAACTGCAATTGCCCGAAAAGAAAGTCCAGCTTCCCGAAGTCCCACTATACGGCCCCTATCAAACTCACTAAGTTGACGAAATCGTACAGGTCTCCGTACTCTAGGCATCGTAACCGATCGTAAAGGATGTCAAGAACCAAAATCCGCCAACGTTGATTCTTTACTGCGGCTGAAATATTCATTTTTAGAGCGTTAGTGAATTAAAAAAAAAGCAGTATAAAAACCGGAATGCCCAACTGATAAGGCTGAAAATTTTTTCACTTGTTATTTACAGTAAGATAAATACATTCACCAACTTTTATCAAAATAAAACCATTTAAACTGGGTGTTCGGATTTATATGTCACTTAGTATATTATTCAAAGGCGAGATGTGTGCGCTTAAATATGACGGAAATAAAATGTATTCAGCTACGTGTCACATCGTCGAGGTTTGTACTATACTCAGTCTCTTGCAATACGAAGGGCATTTTTAAGCAACAATCATTTTTTAATGGACTCAGAGAAACGTTTTTTATGAACGTAAATTGTATCACAAATTGAAATATGAATAGGAACAAATGAGAGTCTCTGACACTTTCACGGCCTACCTGCGAAATTCTGTTCTTCCAATAATCATAGTTCCGCAATATTAATGTATGACATGCTTTATATTTTAGAAATCAGGATAAATGCTTATCTCAACTGTGTAATAATCCAACGTGGTCCGCTAGAAAAAATATAAAATCAATGATTGAAGACAGTGGAGAAACATCATATTGGAATTATAATTATGCCACCATGCAGATGAGAAGGAAGATTCAGGATATCGTTTGATTGGAACTGTACTTTAAGTAGTGTCAAGTCACGTTGCAAGATACGTTGTAATAACGTGGTAGTCACAAGTTGCTCCTGATTAAGAGATAATCGCCTATAGTTTATTCAGGAAACACTCTGTATGCGATCGTATCAAAGACGTTAGAGGAACGGCCGATCCGATCCTTCGTCTATCCATCAATATTACGTTTCATTAGTCAGGCCGATAGATATGTACCCATGTCACGTGTAGATTGACGTGAGCTAACGCGATAAGGCGGAAGAACTAATTAGGAGACAATACGTTTGCCGGATCCAACATGAATAATATGCAAATGCATTGTTTCGACTTCTGGGGAGTAGTCGATGCCCAACAACGTTAAATCACCCCTTTTCACTTATACAACAACAACGGAGGCGAGCGTAATGTTATCATACGTCGGGAAACAAAGTGGAGATTGTATCTGGCCAGAAGCGAATTATAGTACAGGGCCTGAAAAGTCTGGGCTCGTAGCGCAAAGTAACGTTACGGAATAAGGATAGGAACTTACCTTACCTTATTGAACGACTGTGTTCTTAACAAAAAACGAATAAATTATGAAAGCGTCGCCCTTCTGGCAAAGTTGTGTATGGCCTTGAGTCAAAGCTCCTTAACCTTCTGGGCGTCCAAAGTAATGGATCCCAGTATAGTCTGCCTGTAGTAGCTCAGAGCGTAACAGCGACACGGAATGTGCACCGAGGTTTCTTCCTCTACCTGCTCACACAACGCCTCACCGTGCTATGGCCAGATAACAGTCCCACCAGCAACCTTAGGCTGGCTCTATCCAAGAATAAGCAAAAGCGTCCATCCTAAGCACTGGAACCCACGATGGATCTCCCAGCAGAGCTTCCATTGCACTCAATGGCGTTGTCCGCACTGCGCTTGTAATACTGGCCAAACGCTGAATTTTATTGAGCTTGGCCTTAGTTGTCTCGGTTCCAATGTAAGGCCACCAAACCAGGAAGCCGTACAAGAGAGATGTACGTACTATCGTTGTCTGAAGCCAGTGTACCACTTTGGTCTTAAGCCCTACCTCACTCCAAGACTGCAAGCCCTCATTAAAGTCTACAGTCCAGTATAATTCGTAGATATTTTACTGATTGGGATAGAACTAGTCTAGCCCCAAAGAAGGTCAACAAGACAAAGGGCGTCAAGCCTTCTTCTCCTAGTGAATAGAATCAGCTCGGTCTTTCCAGCGTTGAAAGAAGAATCGACCTCCCTTCACCACGATTATGTACTTAACGTAGTATCTAACTTTGAAATTATCACATTGTGGACTGAAGACGCATCAAGATGTGCATTTTAAATACTTGAATCGTGAACGATAGATGAAAGTGCTCAAAACCAGACCCCATTTTGTTATTGATTGACCAAGAAGCTAAAAGCATATTTTGAAATTATAAAAACTTAACCTGTGACGTTGAGCATCAATTACTTTACACCTTCATAAATTGGCCAGCCCACCCCAAATAAAAAATCTTAGACCGATTTTCACATCTACAGGTCTATAGCTCCTCCTTATATATCAACCTCATTTCTTGTACGATCAATCCGATCCACAGCTTTCCTGATAACAGCATTCTGCCGATGAGATGGAGAAAGTAAGACTAGCAAAGAGACCTAGAAATTATCACTGCTTGCGGATGCAACAAGCCTTCTAGAATACAGTACCGTACCTCGACTAACAAGAAGCGCCCTAGCGCTCATCCGGTTTCGTTGGACAGCCGAGTTAACCTCATCACTCTGTACAAGGTCCAGATGAGATCTAGCCTCTAGTACTGTTCGCATGATTGAGGTGCTGCCACCCCGACCATATTATACATCTGCCTGAGGTTCTGTTATCCTTAAACAGTTCCAAAATCGGATTAACGATGTGTATTTAAGGTCCCCGTAGTAATCGCGGTGCTCGGTATTTAGGCTTCTGCCTGTGCAGCGGAGTCAGTATAAAAGATCTGTTAGATTCACCGTCAAGAGATACTTTTTGCTTGTCAGTGGACAAGTTCAAGGATTCCGATATTATTTTTCTGCCTTTATGTTTGTACCCATCTTCGCCACTGTTGCAGTTTCGATTCATAAGCAATTAAAGTTCAATTTTTGTGTCGCAGTTGCTCGCAGACATTATTCACCCCAGTCTACGAAAACCTTAACACGATAACAATTATTAAAACTGCCTGTCCAAAACTTGCTCGAGCAAAAAGCTGGTGCTCGGTCTCCGCGTCGCACGTGCTGCAGCCGCCCGTTCCAGCATGAGCGAGTCGTCGTTCCCGTTCGTGCCGCTAGGGGGCAGCACAACGGGCGGCATGGCAGCAGGGTTGCCAACTCGTAAGATAAAAGTCCGTCACATCGATGTAAAAGCTCGCCTAAATTGAACACTCGAGGAACTCTGGTGACGTGAAGTTGTGCGTCTACTTACCTGATCGCCGTCAGCTGAGCGGGTTCGGATCCCATCCTAAGATGGTTATGGATTCTGTGATTGCGCGTAGGAGTTAGGCGGTCTCAGACGATCGAGCGTGAATATACCACTCGGAGAATCTCTGAGGTGGGGCTAGATTGTGCACACGTGTTCCCTTGTTGGAGTCCGTGTGACATGCCCCTCCTCCTTTCTCCCTCTTTTCCCTATATCTCCATGAAGTAAAAGCAAGAGAATGAATAACAAAAAGAATTAGGGGCATACCAGCCACTACGAGAAGCCGGTGCTCAGGCCACATTATGGGCCCTTCTGCACCACTACATTCCCTAATACTCAAGCCCCGTCCTTCTAGCAAAGTTGAGTATATCCTTGACTCTCAGCTCCTTAACATTTTATGGATCCAAAGTCCAGACTGGGGTCCAACGATCCCAGTATAGTCTGCCTGTAGTAGCTCAGAGCCCCACAGCGACATAGACCATGCGCCTCATAGAGTCCTCAGCCAACTCCATCACAAGCAGGTGACGTCTCACCGTATTCTGGCCAGACAGCAGTATCACCAACAACCTTAGGTTTGCTCTATTCAAAGCAAAGCAATAGTCCCCATCCTTAGCACTGGTCTCTACGATGAGCTCCCGTGTCGAAGATGTCTAGAGATGCTTCTTCATTTCTGAGAGTGTTGTCTAACAATCCATTTCTCTATTATCCTCCTGACTCTTTGCGTGAGCACTCTTAAGGCTGGTTCGGGACCAACAAACTTGTCCGCTGATCCTGCTTTCGCGAAAGCATCCGTCATATAACTACCCTTTTTCCAGGAGACGGATGCAGCCTCAAAAGGTGTTTGAAGAGCCGGGGTTATTAAATTAACTCAGTTTCTCAGAGGTGGGCGGTAAATCGTAAAAATCTCTAATATTACACTCAAAATCATGTTAAATACGCAAATTTGGCGGGTTGACCCGATGCTTGAGGAGAAAGAGCCCTCCTGGCCTCCTTTTAAAGGTGCGAAGATTCCTAATCCAAAGTCAATTCGGCCTGGCAATGCCTTACTGAGTTTTTTGATGATCATATTCGAATCCTACCTACGTTTGGCGAATTTGTAACCATAATCAACGGAATGGGAATTTTGTACAACAAACTTGTCCAATTCTTCATTTTCTGCCGGAATCAGAATCCGCCGAGTCCAGCGGAACCTCCGCTAAGCTGGCAACACTGCTCGCGACCGGCGTCAGCGGCGAGAGACGGCGGCAAAGGCGGCAACGCGCCTCGAATTCGGGTCACGCGGATCGATGCTCCACACGCCGCGCCTCGCAGGTTCACAGCATCCCATCACCATCGTAGCCAGGGAGATAGCTGTGGCTTTCCAGCACGCATATCGTTTGCAAAAGGGATTTCTCCAAGCGGGAATTTTTCTGTACACAAGTTCCTCCTATTTCTACGCTAAATCGTCTTATTTGTCCATTTTCGACTGGCATTAGTTTTTATTGATCTTGCTGTACTCACCATAACTTCTCAGAGCCATTTAATCTGAAAAAATCCATCACGCAGGTTACTCTTGGACCTCCTACGTAGGTCACATTTACGATACACTGTGGGAAAATTCAAAATTTTTCGAAAAGTAAGAGCCTCTTTGCATTCGGGCTCCTTACTAAAGAGCTTCTCATCTATTTCATCCTGAGTGGTGTATCTTGGCTATGCGAGTAGCCCTGGTCTTCTGATGGGACTTCGTCTACAATGCCCTATAAAGAAGCTATCTTTCGATTGATATGGGAAACAAAATACCCTCTTGCCTTCGTGTGTTCTCTGGTATCCACTCTATATTTGGTGCTTTGAGCAGCCAAATTTAGGCTTCTGAGCGGTCTTATTGTGCGATCCTGAACATAGATATTTTGTCCTTGTAATGCTTTGAAGAACAAAAAGTCTCGCAGCTTGGGTTTCTTCCGGCTTCTCTCAATTTCTCAGAGCCATTTAATCTGAAAAAACCCACCACGCAGGTTACTCTTGGGCCTCCTACGTAGGCCACATTTACGATACCCTGTGGAAAACTTCAGAATATTTCGAAAAGTAAGAGCCTCTTTGCATTCGGGCTCCTTACTAAAGAGCTTCTCATCTATTTCATCCTGAGTGGTGTATCTTGGCTATGCGAGTAGCCCTGGCCTTCTGATGGGACTTCATCTACAATGCCCTATAAAGAAGCTATCTTTCGATTGATATGGGAAACAAAATACCCTCTTGCCTTCGTGTGTTCTCTGGTATCCACTCTATATTTGGTGCTTTGAGCAGCCAAATTTCGGCTTCTGAGCGCTTTTATTGTGCGATCCTGAACATAGATATTTTGTCCTTGTAATGCTTTGAAGAACAAAAAGTCTCGCAGCTTAGGTTTCTTCCGGCTTCTCTCAATTTTTGGTGCCTCAGATTGACTGCCTTGACCTGACGAAGGATTTTTATTTGTATCTTTCTGCGAGGACTTTGTCCCAGAAATGTCTTAAAGAGCAAAAAAACTTCAATTTCCCTCAAATAAGGCTGATACCCTAGGCGATCTGCTCTGATCTCCTGAGGGCGCCCATCTGCGAGTTTTTTGCAGGTTTTAGGTTTGCTGGTAGCTTTAAGGCATATATTTGGGAATTTCTTAATCGCTGTGAATATAGTGTGGATGCTTGTTCAGTTCCTGAACAACGAAAAATATTCAACTTTATGGATGTATGGTTATCAAAAAACCCGAATGGTTTTGTGGGAATATCAATCTAAGGTGCCATAATGGTTCTGATGAACGGCAAGTAAATGAATTAATGTTTGGAAACGAGCAATATCTTTTGGTAGAGCCTGTCATCAAGTAGGTGCTTAATGGCTATCTGCAAGAGGTTTATAGGAAAAAACACCCAGTATCGCATATCAATTGAAGAAAGTAATATAAACATGAATAAAAAATCAACAATAGTAATTAAAACATGAATTTTATTCAAAAATCAAACATTTCTTTAAATTTTGACTGAATTATATGTAATTTCTTAATATTCAATAAGTTGGTGATGTTTCAATGACAAGCTGTCATCTCATACTTTGACAGTATTTTGTTTTCAACATTCCATAGCTATTGATTACTAAATTTTGTTGATTGGAACTTGAAGCTCATTCGTTGTATTTGACGGTGGAGAATAACGGACTGTTGATGTGACAACCTTGGTGGAATCGACCCTAAAGATCTTTCGACATATCTAGAAAAAAGCTAACTTCAAGGTCACTTCGCAGTAACGCGCGTCCCACATTACCATCAAACATAGCGGACGACAAAACAAAATTTCTGATGGAACAATTAATATCGAATACGATTCATCCCTCATTGGTGTCGTTCGAACATTTGTGCGTTTAAATACAATTAACGTGATGCTCGCATACGGCTACAATACCGGTCACAATACGGGCTAATAACGATAAATCAACATTGATGGGAGCTGCGACGGGGGATGTAGTGAGTATTTTCGCTCTCTCGTCCAAATGATTACGCAGAATCCAAAAAAAATGCAGTGTAACTGCTTTTGAACGCATGAAAGGATCCAAATTAAGCACATCTTTGAATTGTAAATACAAACTGGGAATACAGTTCGAGAAGTATTATTTGTTGCGGAAATATGACGGTCTGTTTGAATCATTGGTCTTTATTGATAGGTCAAAAGCACATCTTGTAGTAAATAACCATTTTTCATCGAAGGTCTGGGAACATAAGATCTTCTCCTCTCAGAATCTCTTGAATTTTCCGAGAAATCCTCAGATCTCTTGAAAATCCATAGATCTTCTCAGCTTTCCTTGGATTTCTTACTACACTGAATAGAGCCCTAGGATCTACTGGAAAATTAGTGGAATTAGCTAGCATCGGCTAAAATAGATACTTAATACAGAGCTGGTCTTAGAACTCCTTGAGCCATCAAAGAATTCTTTAGATTGCCTATGACATCCTTCGATTGCCTTAAATATTTTCCCTGTGACATAAAAAAGTAGATGTCATAAAAATCATTCTTAATACACCTGAATTTTCCCAAAAGATAGAAAAACGTCGATTGACGGAAATACCCCAGAGTTACCTTTGCAGGAAATATCGCCATTTCGTCATTAACCGTTATTTTGGAAATAGTTCACAAGAATACTCAACATTCATTGAATAAGCAAACAACATTGAGGGGTCACATTATGAGCAGTTGATACAACAACAGGTTTTTAGGGTGATGTTGGTACTCAAAAAATTCCAACATTGGTGTATTTAAATGCAATGTTCGCATACGGCAGTCGGACACAATGGGGGTAATAACGATAAATCAACATCGCCGGGAATCGGAAGAGAGGGGGGAGTAAGGGGGTGTATTCCATCCACCCCGACCTGGAAATGATTCCACAGGGCGCACACAAAACTGACCGCACCGGTGAACGAGGTGGCCGATAGCCACCGATGCGGTTTTCAATGACGACTGCATTGGGCGCGACGGGAAAAGCCATAGCAGATTGACATTAATAATTGAGTCAGACAGAAATTTACGTACGGGTACAGCAACTCATCGCTGGTCAAGGAAGTCCCTGAAGCACTTCTGTGCTTGGTAGAGACTTGAGCTTCAGATAGATTTACATTATAATGAGGGGGATTTGAATAAAAGCGATGGGGTTTTAAAATAAATAACACAGAATTTAAATAGTAATTCTGAGATTGTATATCTAAATGAAACAAAATTATTGAAGGTTATTGTACACAAAGACAACTAGAAAATACAAATCGTTGAAATATCCTCACCACTTCATTTAATAAAGAACTTCATAATTTATCCTGAAAACAATCTTGAAATTATTTGACTTAACCTAGTAGTGTCGATTTCAAACAACGAAAGAGTATTTCAATTTGGACTTTAAAAAGACTATATGAAGTAAGCACCGTGCCAGGCTTAGTAAATTTTTAGAATTCTTGATTACGAGGCCTAAGCTTTTATAAGCCCTTCACGTTATTTTGTTGATACGGAAAACAATAAGCTGTCGGTAATGACCTTATGTGTAACGTATTTTGAGCCTCTTGTGTCCATCCTGGGCTGCCCTGCCTGACATATCGGACATCTACCTCGTTTCCTCGATTTTTCTTTACCCCCACCTGTCCTCTAATTAGGCATTTTGCCGCCAAAGGCGTTCAGCACACGTGAAGTGTGTGGAGGTAAACGGCCTGCCTGGGCGGTGTGCGGAGGCCAGATTGCCGACACTGTCCCTTGGGAACGATCCAACAAAGGTAGATGAGAAGGGGGCAAAGGGAGGGGGAGTACGTCTCCGCCGTCGTGGGGTGCAGAAAATAAACTGTTTGCATGGATAAACAGCTGCGGAACACGTGATTATGTTTATGATGATAACTTCTTGTTTAAATGGATGGGATCTGAAGGTCTGATTAGTCGAATGTAATAGAGTGTCTCCAAGTTATTTTGGAGAGACTCTAACGCAAGTTCTAGCCTTCAAAAGGTTTAGATTGTCCCGTTAGCGAATTTTTCCAATAGGAGTTTGCTATTTTATAATTTTCCAGGAAGAGAGAAAGAAAATTAGGGAGAGCGCGACAGAGAGGGAATAGAAAAAATAACAAAAGCCAGAAGTGACATCACACATCTATATAGCAAATATATTTCGTTTGTTCCATCGAATTCAATATATTTGGATACCGACTCACTTGTCTTTTGTTTTATAACCTTTGACGGGTATGTCTGAAAGCACGAAGCCCAAGATATTTCTGTGGTATAACCAAGACATGTATTCAAGATTTCAAAGATAAACGGAATTTAATATCGAAAATTGTTGCTGGTTAGGAAGAGAGAAAAAATTAGTGAGAGCACGAGAGAGAGAAAATAATCAAGAGATTATTACAAAATTCGGAATTGACATCACACATCTATATAGCAAATATGATCCGTTTGTTCTATCGAATTTAATATATTTGGATACCGACTCACTTGTCTTTTGTCTTATAACCTTGGACGGGAATGTCTGAAAACACGAAGCCCAAGATATTTCTGTGGTATAACCAAGACATGTATTCAACATTTCAAAGATAAACGGAATTTAATATCGAAAATTGTTGCTGGTTAGGAAGAGACCAAAAATGAGTGAGAGCGCGAGAGAGAGAAAATAATCAAGAGATTATTACAAAATTCAGAATTGACATCACAGATCCATATAGCAAATATGTTCCGTTTGTTCTATCGAATTTAATATATTTGGATACCGACTCACTTGTCTTTAGTCTTATAACGATGGACGGGAATGTCTGAAAGCACGAAGCCTAAGATATTTCTGCTGAAAGACCAAGACATGTGTTGAACATTTCAAAAATAGATGGAATTAAATAACGAAAATTGTTGATTCATTTGATATAAAATGCTAATAGAAATGGTATAAAATACCTTATGCAGATATGTTTCCATATTTTGGTACGAATTGTGCAGCAATGAACTAGTGCTCCAACCATGAAAAAGAGAATTAAGCTTTACTATGCGCTTATGCATTTCTGGTTCAGAAAAACCATTATTCAGAATAACATAGCTAATGGGGTGTGGCGAAAAATAGAAAAAGTATTTACCGTCAATTTAATAGGAAATTCCAAGCACTAGTTCGACACATGACGTTTCCAAGGTACTGTCGTCGCTCGATTTAAAAACAGACTATTGCTCACTTCTTCCTTAATATGCAACATGTACCTAGGTCTTTGGCTGTGTCCACATCTCCATTTTCTCAAGCGGTCTGTGTCCCTAATTCTTTGTATACGATAAACATTGTTACGCGGCACAGCGTGGATAGAATCATCAGCATCTAGAAGGTATCCACCGTAAATAGATCAAATTTAGGGTTGTGTTATTTTCTTTTTTTCAAACACCATTTATCAACAAACAGATCGACTTACCTACACAGCATCTGAATTGGATATTGAAGAGCATCGTATCATTTTGCCTGATCATCTGCTGGAGGCTAGGACGGATTTGATTTCCCTGATCATGTTTGAAGCTAAGACTTCGAATATGATAAGATTTTGGTGGATGCGTTACTAGGAAGATTTGCTTTGCGCTATGTAAATGAATGCCCCAACTTCAACAACATCTCCATTGTTGATAAATATGACAGCGACTCCACAAACAGATCAAAACAAGCAGGAATCAACGATATGCATAAGAGGAGGTGAGCAAAATCAGACTCCCATTTGGTTATCGATTTACAAAAATATGATGACAAGCTTGCTATGATACACTTTTACTTTTTAAAGGTAATCACTATCTACTTTACCCTTTTATAAACCAAAACAAATAATTTCCAAAAATCTTACATATCGTTTATTGCCCAACAGTTAAGGCAACCATTTATAGGATAATCCTAAGATAAATCGAACTAACAAAAATGGTAAACATACAAAGAGCATGTGACTTCATCTAAAGAAAAAACGAACAAAAAAAGAAGCAAAAAACATATTTTACTCAAGTGAAAAACATAACATAAATTATTTAAGCAATTCCTAGCTACTTAGAGATTGATCTTCAAACTGTCAGCATGTATGCACAATAATTTGATATGGCATTTAAAGCTTCACACATTACATATATCGGTGCTTTCAAAAATAAATTTGTGCGAGCCCTGTTACAATAATAAAAGGTTTTAGCGAGTTTGAATAGATGAAACATTAAAATTTAGTTGATTCACAATCTCATTAGCATCAATTTGATTGTGCAGTAGCTTATGCAAGAACATAATTGACGCACACTTCCTTCGCAGCTTTAAGTACTGCATTTGAAACCTAGACAATAATAAACTTTCAGATATGCCGTCAACTTTGAAAGATAAAAATTTTAGAAACCTTCTCTTAACATGCTCAGGAGAATCAAGGTAGCAGTTGTAAATTGGGTTCCAAATTATCGATGCATATTCCAAATTCCATCTAATATATGCAGAATACAAAACCAGCAGTGACTCTGGGCGGCTGAAGCTTCTGCAGTTACTCACAATAAAACCCTACGACCGCGAAGCTTCACTCACCTTTTGAGCTATATGGAGTGAGCATTTAACTTTATGGTCAAACATTACACCCAAATCCTTGATTAGGTTATAAAACGATTTATGTAAACATCCCCAATCTTGTAATTAAATTTACAAACAGAAGTTTTCCTGGAAAAGCTGACTACGCTACACTTAGATGCGTTAAGAAATAAATTGTTCTCATCACACCAAGCTACTAATGAATCAATATCCCGCTGAAGTGCGATACAATCAGCATCAGACTCAATAATCCTAAATAATTTTAAATCATCCGCAAAGAGGAGGTTATTTCAACATAAATATTGCGCAACATCATCAATAAATAATTTAAGCAATAAAGGACCAACATTTGAGCCCTGAAGCACTCCCGATGTAGTTACATACTGGTACGACTTGAAGCCATTGAAAGTAACATATTACTTCCTTCCGTAAAGATAACTTTGACTGAGAGCTAAAGCTGATGAATAGAATCCATAATAATAAAGTTTATTTAAAAGTATGCAATGGTCCACCCTATCAAAGACTATAGCAAAATCAGTATCTACACGCCTACAAGATCCAATTGACGCAAGAGCTGCGTCGGGCCGACCATTTTTCGCGCCGAACGTTCTCAGATTGGCTCCTTGAACACCGCCAAATTGATGCCAATTTTTCATCAAAAATCATGTTCGAAGCGCATTTCACTTTGAATGGGACGGTAAACAAGCAAAACAGCTGCATCTGGGCGAACGAAAATCCCCGTGAGTATCAAGAGCAGCCGATGCATCCTCAAAAAGTGACTGTGTGGTGTGCATTGTGGTCAAAAAGCATCATCGGACCTTACTTTTTCGAAAATGCGGCCGGGGATGCCGTTACCGTCGATTCTGAGCGATATCACGTGATGATAGAGGACTATTTTTTGCCGCAACTTGAAGGAATGGATATGGACGATGTTTATTTCCAACAAGACGGTGCAACATGCCACACAACCGACGTCAATATCCATCGATTGCAGTCCTTCTTCGGTGATCGCGTGATTTCGCGCAGAGGAAATGTGCCATGGCCACCAAGATCGTGCGATTTGACTCCCTTGGACTTCTTTTTATGGTGATATTTGAAAATCAAAGTCTACGTCAACAAACCAGCCACCCTCCAAGAACTCAAAAACAACATCATTGCCGAGATAAATGCCATAGAACCGACCATGTTGCAAAATGTCATTGAAAATTTCGACCATCGCGTGGACGTCTGTAAATCCAGTCGTGGTGAACATTTGAGCGATATTATTTTTCATACATAAATGGTATAAATGAACCTTGAAAATAAAGTACCCAACTTGATTTGAATATCAATCTTTCTTGTTTTAATATGCGTTTACTTTCCTGCGTTCGTTTTGGACAACCCTATACATCTAGTTGACCTTGCCGATCGACATATTCAATAGCGAACCGAGTGAAGATTCTTAAATTAGTTGCTGTGGATCTCTTAGTAGGAAAACCATGCTGATTTGAGAAATAAAAGGCAAAACCGAATGAGTATATGGATTACAAAGACATTGTGAGTAGTAAAAACTTAGAGGGGCTCAAACACTTGCTCATCCAATAAAATTCAGTCACTCATCTAAATGAACCAACTTTTTGGAAACAGACGATAGAGATGTTCTAGATAATGCAATACCAATAAGACCAGGGCTCCGCTCTAGGAGAATTGTCTGAGTTAAAAAACCTTCGTCTACTGAATTAATAATGTCGACACTACAGATGACTCGGATTAAAACCTATCTGTAACAAAATACCTTTTCCGCTAAAGAAGACTAATGAAATGAGTGAATGTGAAAAACCGATCCATAAATGTCGATTATACCGGCGGACCTTTAAGTCCAAACAGGATTAGGAAATGAAGTGGAGCTGTTTAATTCTTACAGACCATTTCTTATTCTGTATTGATCTCTCTCCAACTAATTTATTAAATGTTTTTCCATTATAGCGAACGGCGCTCCAGACTGGCTATAAATTATCGTATACGATAAAGGAGAACTTAAACTCAAACATGAACGTAAAAATGTGTATTGCTGTGTTTCTCCAATACCTCTAATGTGTTGTGGAGTTTGCGAGGCTTGAGTGTTTTCCTGCTATTTTTCACATTTACCTTGGAAACAATTGATCACGTTTTAGTGAATTTAGCGCGTTTTGTATCGGCATTTTAGCTTTGAAAGTGAAGTAACTGAAGCATAGGTATAAGCAAGCATGTTTCTGCACAGCAGTGCTTAAGCGGTAATGAAACATGCTCAAAACCACATACGATAAAATGTCTAATTAGTATAAATATACTGAGTGACAAGAACAGGTAAACACCTACGTATGCTTATTAGAATTCAAGAATCTAGTCACTAGTCATCTAGTCACTCAAACTTTTTTGCTACTTAGCAAACTGCTCCGCCTGTCTCAACATTGGAAGAGCTTTATACCATTCAATAGATCAGAAGTCACAATTAATAAGAAGCTTTGTCTCGTTACATGACTTAATTAACTTCAATAATGTTTTCAATGTAAACGGTCGAATATTGAATCCGATTTTAGGAAATCTTGACATAGAAGTCATCAGGGATAGTTCACCGTTAGTTAAAGAGGATGTCCATCATCCTGCGCTGATCTTTGAATTTGAATACATCCGGGTCTCAAAGAAAATTCTCATTTGCAAATTCTACAAGGTATAATTTTCGCAAAGCTAGATACCTTGAAATGTACAGAGCCTTACTGGATGTTAATTGGACTCAGGTGATCAATGCAGACAGTGTGGACGACGCTTGTGTTGCCTTATATTCTGTAATTAATAACATATTCGAGGTCCATGTTCCAAATGTAAAAGTAACCAGTTTTCATATCCACCATAGTTCACACGTGAGATCCTAGTTAATCTTAATAATAATAATAATAATAGACGTCTTTATTTATCCACAATTACATTGTAGTATAGCCAAATGTCAGACTTATATGGCGAAGTTTAGCATGCTGCTACTCTTACACTTAACCATATAGTCTCTAGCAGATGTTCAAAAGAATACACTATCCACAAACAGATTTGGTTCATTACATCGAAAGTAAAATTTAAAAAAAGAGAAAAAGGCATACTTTCCAAACCTAAATGCACCAAAAAATTATTAATCTGAATTAAAGATGGAATAAAAAAGAAGTGAATGATTACGTAAATTATATGTTTGGAGGGTTGAGTAATAATGTTTTAACTTTTTGTCGAAAGACAGGTAATGAAAATTCTTTATATACTTTAAGAAGGTCATTATAAATAATAGCAACATTGTAAGAAAAACTGCGTTTAAAAAGTGTAGACGTATGCAGGGGTATTCTAATATTATTTTCTCTGAGAGTTCTACAGTGAACATCATTATTAAATGAAATGTTTTACTTCAAGTAATAAGGTTTAGACGTGAGCAGCAATTTGTGAACAAAAACTGAATAGTGATACTTGACCATGTCATTAATTTTTAACCAGTTTAGAGCGGGATATTTCACTGATACATGATCAAATTTACGTAAGCCAAAAATGAATCGTATACAATTGTTTTGAATAACTTGAATAACGTTTTTAGTGAAATTGTCTAAACAAGTATAGTATACGATATTACAATAATTTAGTATAGATATAACCAATGCTTCACATAGTTCTTTACGCATCTTAAAATTTAGTAAATACCTGTTTGCTATAAGAGTGCGCAGCCGTAGGTAGGTTTTCTGAGATAGACTTTTAACATGTTCAATAAACCTTAATTTTGTATCAAAAACAACACCAAGAATGTTTGCAGAATCAGAAAATTGCAAGATTCGGTTATTTATCTGAATGTTCAAGAGCTGTGTTACATTGTATGTTTTTCTTTGTGCGCAAAATAATAACATTTTAGATTTTTGTGGATTAATAAGTAGATTGTGATCTAAAGAGTATTTAATTAATTTATTAACATCGTTTTGTAAAATTTGGGTAGTATTATTGACATTATCTGGGTTAAAATAATGAAGCAATTGCGTATCGTCTGCACATGACTGGACATGAGAATTATCAATACTTTTGCTTAAGTCGAACGTATATATGAGGAACAGAAGCGGCCCCAATACAGAACCCTGAGGCAATTATTGTCACTTGAGACATTTCTTGATTGAGAAAAACACACTGAGTTCTTTGATGATAAGATAAGAAAGACAAGGCAACGAAGAACTGGAAACGTTACGGCCCCAACTTCTTTTATATTCAGTTTAGTAATCTTAGAAGGCTCATTAAAAATCAAATCAATGCTGCATATTCTGCGTACATCCAATCGGTTGAGGATGCCATTGCCATAGAATGAATTCCGGTCATTCGTTCATATTAAAAAACAGCAATCTAGAATTCCATCTAGAATAACCATTAACGGCAATGTCTCCGATACTCCTCAGGATATCGTAGACAGTTTTGCTGTCTTTCTTTTCATCAGTTTTTATACACTCTAATCCACAACGGAACTCATCTTCAACAACTAAATCCGATAGTACAATTTCTCTCAATTATATAAGTGAAGATGATGTTATCACGGCTTCGAAAAGATTAAAGAACAAAGTGACATCTGGATGTGATGGTATCCCAAGTTTTTTTGTCAGAGATTGTAATCACATACTGGCTAAACCGTTGGCTTCAGTATTTAACCTAATTCTTAAATTAAGGACATACCCAGATATAAGGAAAACCATTAAAATATGTCCCATTCATAAGAGTGGTGATATCGCAGTTGTTTACAACTACGGACAAATAGCAATTCTATGCAACTTCGGTTGTTTGAGATCATAGTTTATAATACGGTTTACTGGTCGGTCAAGGGTGCAATCAGCATGGATTAATGAGAGGCAGATCTACGGTTACCAGCTTGACTCTGATTAATCAGTATATCTCAACAGTATTAGACACTCGGGGGCAAGTTGATGTAATCTATAAAGATATTCACAAGGGATTTGATCAAGTTGATCATTATGTACTTCTGGATAAGCTTAGGACTGTAGGCCTATCTGAGGGACTGTTGTCGCTCCTGAGTTCATACTTGATAGACAGAAGGTTGTTTGTTGAATATGGTGTTTATAGGTCGAGTTATTATCAGGCCACATATGGGGGCCCCAAGGATCGAATCTAGGCCCATTATTGTTCTTGATCTTTATTAACGATTTGTCTATTGATCTCAAGTGTTTGCATCTGTTTTTTGCTGACGACGTTAAAATTTACGTATCGGTCGAGTCATTGGTGATTGTCTCATGCTGCAGGATAATTTAGACTTAATTACTTAATGGTTCTCGCGAAACTGTCTTAGTTTAAATGTTTCTAAATGTAAAGTTGTGTCTTATACAAGAAAGACTAATTATTTATAATATATGATGATTATAACGTCAACTCAGGTTCTAGATAGATGCTACTCTTTTATGGACCTTGGAGTAACCTTTGATAGCAGGCTAATGTTTAGCGAACATACAATTAATATCTCATCGACTGCCACCAGACTACTTGGCAGATGTATCAGAAACTGGAAGGGGTTCTCCAATGTCAGTACTTTAATGACTTTGTTCGTTACTTTTGTCAGAAGCAAGCTGAAATATGCAACCCTGATCTCGTCTCCAATATACCTAAATTCAGTTTCAATGATTGAAGGCTTTCAACGTAAGGCTATTAAGTATTTTTACCTTACATGTACTGGTTCTTATCCAGAAAGAGGTTTTTGTCATCATACCCTTTTGAATTTTTTCGATTTTGATTCACTATCAATTAGATGTAATATGTTTGCCTTATCGTTTTTATATGTCCTTATGCACAATCAAGTTAACTGTCCGGATTTACTTGAAAAAATATATTTCCGCATTCCAAGACTTTTTCTTTTCTTTTTCTTTCCAGCCTTTTGTTGTCAAGCAGGCCGGACAAACGTAATGTTGAAATCTCCAGTTTATGTAATGTGCAGTCTGATGAACTCTATTTGTCATTTGTGCGATATTTATAATGACAGATGTAAATCAATCATAAATTGCTATAAGTCATCGATTGTTCTCTGAGCTTACTTAGGCCAATTGATGCTACGTTTAATTTTTCAATGTATGTCTTTATTTTCTGTAGGAAATATGAAATATAAATAAATAGATGCCTTGCGAAACCCACATATTGGGCTCTTTGACGTGCACATATAGTTTTTTTCACGGTTTCTAACTAACTGTACCATGTGCCAAGCATTACTTTTCCAAGGAAAATTACACTCTGCAGAAGCCGAGCCTCACCGCTGCTGCTACCCGCTCTTGCACACACGAGAATTGGGTGATAGGAGACCGCTATCTTCATTCACTTCTCCACAATGCTCCAATAAATTTAACACATACTGTCGACGTTGTAGTTGTACTCTCAGGCATTGCCACGCGTTTTCTATGGAAGAAAAGCGAAACTCGCCCGCCCATGCCAAGCAAGTTGTCGCACTGACTATGACAAAAATACATGTGGAAAAATCATACGTCAACGAGAAAGGTTTCATGGCAGTAAGAAAAAACATAAAAAACAAGGGTTCGGACATAAAGGTCGTTTGCAAATTTATTCATAATCTTCACGATAACACTACTCAGCCCTTGATAATGCAGGAAGTGAACAGGTACCTAAATCCAATACGTGCAGCGGGGCTCGCATTGTGATCACCACTTGACCAGCACAATCCCAATTATAAGCTCCATCGAAATGAACTAGGAATTCGCCACAAAAAATATAAAACTCGTCAATGGGATCCGGTGAGAGTCGAGTGGCGCAAAAACAACACAAACGTCGGCCAGTTTAATTCGAGGTGATGGACAGGTGAACTTCGATCGACAGCCACTCCAGGGCTGGTCAGTGGTGAGCTGTCTGTGCTTTAATTGGTTGTCCTCACAGCCAATTTGACGACAATTTGCAAGTTGGTATTTGATGACGGGCTGTAATGTCGCTTTAACATTGTCAAGTCCGTGGCAGGGAAGTATTGCAATCGCGAAAATTCCGAAACCGAGATATGGATACTGTATGACATCACGAAAGAATATCTCCCATTTCCGTCGGTGTTAGACCTACCTGTCTGTCCGTCTGTAAAAGTATCGCTCGGCACGGGTATCTTGTAAAAAACCTATAAAACGTCAAAACAAACCTATAAGATGTTAACTTGCAGACTAGGTAGTTTTTAGGGCGAAAACAGTCATTCCACGTTTGCTCACTAGGATCGTTGTGAACGTTCATCTATGGAGGAATCACTCAAGTAAACTACGCATTATTGGTTGCATAGTTTTGTGAGGCTGAGTGATTTGGGTCTGTAACTTTTATCTCTGAGAAGAAAGTTGGTTGAATAACAAGATCGCATCTGGATGATTATGTGTATTTGTTTGCAAATGTATAAAATCAGTGATATTTGCTGTGTGAGAAAATCATTACTGAATATACCGAATATGACGGGTTATTTATATGTTGTGCTTTCTGAAGAGAGGTTATGTTCGAAAACTAAGGAGAATTACAGGAAATCATTACCGCGCCCGCGTTGTGTGTAATTACTGTTAGCATGTATATATGGCTTGTAATTTGACAGTGTACAGTGAATATAATTATTTTTATCTAATTCTAGCTTTGAATCTCGATTAAGTGTATTTGATACAAGAACCAATGTAATTATCATCAACACATACAACGTACAGCTTAGACCTCCAGCAATGCCATCTCAGAAGCAGATTTTACATCACATCAGACCCAAAGATTGGTAACAAGCCTCGTGACGTTTAGGCAACACGTACAACTAAGTGCTAAGTTAACATCTTGTAGAATAACCCACATGTCAATAAAAAACAGCATAATGTCAAAAAAAATCTTACTTCCAAGTCAAGGACAAAAAAGCTTTGGTGGGAGTGGCTAGGAGCAAGTATGAAAAAAATCGCACAAACTACACTGCCACGCAAAATTGACCGGACAAAAAAATTTTGTTTAAATTAAATTTGAAATAACTTTTGAACCTTTGCATCAATTCGCTTATTCTACTCGTTTGCTGGCAGATCCAAAACGGCATTTTTGAATGCGTCAACTGCTTCTTCTGGTGACTGGAACCTTTGACCACGCAGTCTGTTTTTAATTTTCGGGAAAGTAAAGAAATCGTCAGGAATTATATCGGGACTATACGGAGGATGGCCCAATAATTCCATGTTTTCTTCCGTTAAATACTGCCTTGTTTTTTGGGCTGTGTGCGAGCTTGCATTGTCTTGGTGGAGGATGACTCTTCTTTCGGGGTTGATTTTTCGAAGCTCGGTGATGACTTTTGGCAAACAAATGATTGTATACCAATCCGCAGTAACAGTCCTTTGCTCATTAAGGAGAACTGTTGCAATATGACCCGCTTTTGACACAAATGTCGCGATCTTCAAGGACGCCTCAATCTCGCGATCTTCAATGTTGAGTTTGCGCACAGCATCGACGTGTTCCTGGGTGACTGCCGTTTTTGGTGCACCCACCCTGGAATCTTTGCTAAGACTCACCCGTCCACGTTTGAATTCTCCATACCAACGGGAAATTGTCGACTAATGTGGCGCTTTGTTGCCGAAAACAGACAGTGTTCTTGTTGCGATAATTGTCTCTGAAAGTTGTAATAAATTATGGCGCGAAAATGTTCTCGGTTGAGTTCCATTTTTCTAATGACTTGGTGACACTTAAAAATTCACTGCAGTGAGAACACTGCAGGTATTGGTGTTGAAACTTTGAATTTAAGTTTACTAAAGAGTGAGGTTAAGATTCATTACTGATGTTCGATCCGCGCGGCCTACTATGTTTCTATATGCAAAACTTAAAAGACATCCCTCGTATAGTATAATATTTATTTGTTCTGAGCTAATGTTCTTATTTGTAGATAATGAAGTAGATAATGATTTCCTATTGCTCAGAGTTTCCTATATAGCATAATCTACAATCGGCATCCTTACAGCATCCTTGTTCAATCCTCAGATATGTTACCAACATTAAATGCACGATTTCCCTAACATTATAGCTTAACCGAATCGTTAAAATAAACGGAGATCCTACAGAATAGCCCTGACTGTCCGTTTATTTTGGTCACGAGCTTAGTGAAGATGGATCTTTATGGAACACTGCCAAAATCGTTGAAGTTTTTATCTCCCGGATTCAAAGTTTAACTTGCATGATAGTTTTTATATAGTATTTTAATGGAAGTGTAAATTCACGTTCAACAGATTGGTCTTACAGATCGCTTTGATAAAAGAATGACGTTTTGAGAGAACCTAGGAGTAGATATATATCTTGACTGCAAAACACATCACTCACATTATACTACTATTATTATAAACTCCAACTCAACTAGCGCAGATAAAATTAGTGCAAATATTTTAAAAATGTCATCTAGCTTCCTTAGCCAACCTCTAGCATTTGTAATTAATTGTTCCATTGAGGAGGGGACATTTCCAGATAAACTTAAAGTTGCAGAAATTAAGCCCTTGTTCAAGTCTGTTGATAACCACGACAATTTACCTAATTAGTCCCTTTGCGAAAGTATTTGAGAAATATGTTTCCTTACAAATTGTCAATTTTTTTACAGTTTTTACAGCAGACGGTTTGGATTCATAAAAGGTTTGTCAACCAAAAACGCTGTGCTTCATTTCCTTGACGAACTGTATTTGAAAATGGACAATGGCGAAAAGTGTGTAGGAATATTTCATGACTTGAGTAAAGCTTTTGACTTAGTTGACCATGTAATACTTTTGGATAAATTGGATAGATATGGAATCAGAGGTGAGCCATTTGACTGGTTCTACAGTTATCTAGGCAACAGAAAACATTAGGTTGAGGTGCTAACTGCACAGTCTGACCAGCACCTGAATCATAGAGGGGTTCCACAGGGTTCCATACTTTGTCCCCTCCTATATATAATATATGTCAATGACTTTCCCTCCAAATCCTCGGTAATGTATGCTGATGATACCTCATTACTTGTTAATGGCAAAAACCTGGAGTGGTAAGAAATGCCAACACAAGCTTAGCTGGTGCAGAGCAATGGTGCATTAATAACGGCCTGGTCTTAAACCACAAAAAGACAGTGTTCCTGAGATTTGACTACTCAAATATGCATATGGATCATAGTCTCCTTATAAAATCAAGCGGTAGATCCATGGAACAAGCAGAAACTATAAAATTTTTAGGAATACACATATCGCAAAACTGCAAATGGGATACGCATATAGAGAAAGTTAGTTGCTATTGCATGTACCAGCTGAGTTTTGTCGTTGATAAGTGGATATTGTTAATGTTTTCCCATGCACATATCCATTCTACTCTGACTTCTGGGATAGAAGTGTTGGGAGCATCCTCCAAGTTACAAAGCCTTCTTATATTACAGAAAGATCTGTTAGAACTATTGCAAAGGTGGGAAGGCGCTTTAGTTATAGAAATATTTTTTCGGAAATAATCAGTGCGCTAATAGAACAGCAGAAATATTTAATGAGCGACATCAGATCAGCAACGTGCGTCGAAAATGTGTTCTAGAACTTGTAGCTAAATTTCGGAAAACTGGGTCAGTCGCCAATAAAAAACGCAACATTGAAAATCCCATAAGGAACGAAGCAATAGAAGTGGGCAATGTAGATATGTAGATCCTACGTTAAGTACCCACAAATTGGGGACTGTGTGTAGTGTTAGTCGACGTACTGTCCAACGGATTATAAAGGCCCATAGTTTTCATCCGTATAAAATTCACCTGGTACAAGAACTTAATGAAGACGATTTTGATCGGCGATTACAATTTTGTGAAGATATGAGTGAACGAATTATAAACGATGAACATTTTCTATTCAACACTTGCTTTTCCGACGAATGTTCCTTTTTCTTAAATGGCGTAGTGAATCGTCATAAGTGCCGATATTGGTCCGATTCTAATCCCAGAATTTATCATGAGGTTCATATACAGCAGCCAGAAAAATTAAATGTTTGGGCTGGTATTTTTGGAGATCATTTAGCTGGTCCTTTTTTCTTACCTGGAAATTTGACCGGTGAAATGTATTTGCAATTACTGGAAGACGCCATAGATCCTGCATTAACAGCCATAATTGAAAATCAGAATGATCGGCGGTACATTGCAAATAGGTTGATGTTCCAACAGGATGGTGCCACACCACATTACGCATTACGTGTTCGACAATATTTAGATCAGACGTTTCCAGATCGATGGATTGGTAGAAGAGGTGCCATTGAATGGCCCCCAAGATCGCAAGATTTATCACCTTTGGATTTCCTTATGTGGGGTCATTTAAAAAGCAAAATCTATGCTACTCAGCCAACATCATCAGAAGACCTGCGACGAAGAATTGTTAATGAGTGCCTCCAAATTACTCCTCAAATATTGCAAAATGTGCGGCAGCGTTTTGAGCAAAATCTTTATTATTGAATGGAGAGTCATGGTGGCCATTTTCAACATTTACTTGCCTAACGGGTCAGTTCATTCTTCATTTTTAAATTACTTTGCTGCCAAATGTATTGATCTCCACTAATGATGATGTATTAGTTTTATTTAAGCTTTAAACCAATAAATCTTCAAAACTACTGAACTGAAGTACATTAATTTTATATCATTATAAAGGGAATTGAAAGACCTTTAAAATAAGGTATCACTCGACCCCTCTTTCCATTTAAGATTTTGGGGGTGGTGTCACCCCCGCTTAGGAGGCTGCACGGGCTAACGTGATTTTTTGCCAAACTTGTGTCCCCCTCGAAAACAAAATCGACGGTCTGAGTGTTTTTCCAAAAAAAAACTGATCTGCCAGTAAATGCGTCTGTTTCGTCTTCGATGCGCCACCCTGTATATTGAATATATTGATTTACGTCAGAACACACCTGGACCATTTGAGTTCTATAAATTCTGGAATTTATAATACCAGAAACAGATAAGTATTGGAGGTGCCGGCGCATAGGTTGTCTAGAACGAAGGAGAGTGCCAAATACATGGCAATAAAGCTCTTCAACAGACTACCCATTGATTTTAAATCACTACCGCTGATATTATTTAAAAAAAGAATCAGGCAAATTTTACTTGATAAAGCTTTCTACTCTATAGAGTTTTTGATGAGTCTTTTTTAATTGATTTAATGTATTGTTCAACTTTAATTTGTTAATTTGTTATTTTAATTCGTTTTGATGTTTATACACTTCATGTTTTTATTTGATGTTTTGAATGTTATTTATGTATGTAGACAATTCTGTTTATAATAATACTAATTGACTTATCCTATATCACTTTGTGATCCACAGGATGAATAAATTATTATTATTACTATTATTATTATTATTATTATTATTATTATTATTATTATTACCTTCCGCGCTTCAGGACATAAAGCCGCGTCAGTACTAACCTTCCGAAACTAGATATGTACTGTTTTATTCGCGCCTTTTGATTTAAAGTCATATTGAGTTGTAATTAGTTAGTGTTAAAATAAATTTATCGTTAAAAAAACCCGATAAATATTTTCTGTCAAAACTTTTAGGACATATCTACGTTATTCCTTATTGTACGAATAGAGTGTGATTCCCATATACACCCAATAGGTAGTCTTTATATACGATTTTTTGGCAAGCATCCACAAGATCATAGCACATCCGATCGACGTAAACTGAATAGCTCATAAAATTTGCTTTTAAAACATGTTTGCTTTCACTTTACGCTGTAATAAAATTGGACACCGTTTTACTTGAGTTCGGGCGGATACTACTCATAAAAATGGTCGCACATAGTTCGACAAAATTATCAACCTCTGCCATTACTCTTACACCACTAAGGGTCGTATCGTCAGTCATTTCGGCAATATAATTGTAGGACACATTTATGGCCTCCTTGGTTGCCATAGTTTTCTACTGTTTTGTGTCAGCGTTCTATTTTGAGGTTACGAATATTTATTTGCATAATATTGCGTTTTTCCTACAGTTCAAAAAAAAAACAGCCTCACAATAGTAGAGCGCTGACGCTGACGCAGAAATCTAGAAATACTTACCCTTTCTGAAGGAGAGAAACAAGACTATAAAAATCAACGAGGAGCTGTTTAACAACTTTAAACTCAAAACTAAAATTCCTGCGTCCCAATTTCTTGTATTTAAATGAGCCATAACGTTTTCACCCGGTATATTAACCGTATTCTGTTTCATCAATCATGGTGTTGGTATCTAGCCTGTGCTCAGTCCATCGCTATTAATTTTAGACACTGTATTGATCAGGTTATCCTTTGAACAAAAAAGAAGTTGCTGTCGATTCTGTCATTGTATCAAAGGGACGCTAACCTACATACTAGTGCGTTAAACTAAAAAGCATTGATGACCTTTCCGTCCAAATGGTTGGAAGGAGATACATACAATGGGAACTAAGCAGAATAATAACAACCATAGCGCTTTAATTGGAAAATATTGACGGTTCTAGAAAGAACTGCCCCAGAACCATCCTAGCTTAAATTCTCGTAATTCCAGAACCGCTTGCTGTAGAGAGCAGTTGTCAGAACTTGAATATTACTGAGACACTTTCCTGTAGAAAAATGTCATACTGAGGGACTTAATATGACAGAAATTATGAATATATCAACCTGCTAAATATTTAAAAACAAAATTGAGGATTTCATTCCACTTTACATCAACGTTTAAGCTATGCTGAAATATTAATAATAATAATAGACGTCTTTATTTATCCATTGTAGTATAGCCAAATGTCAGACTTACATGGCGAAGTTTAGCATGCTGCTACTCTCACACTTAACCATATAGTCTCTAGCAGATGTTCAAATGTCCACAAACAGATTTGGTTCATTACATCGAAAGTAAAATTTAAAAAAAAGGCATACTTTCCAAATCCAAATGCACCAAAAAAATATTAATCTGAATTAAAGATGGAATAAAAAAGAAATGAATAATTACGTAAATTATATGTCTGGAGGGTTGAGTAATAATGTTTTAACTTTTTGTCGAAGACAGGTAATGAAAATTCTATATATAAGGTCATTATAAATAATAGCAACATTGTAAGAAAAACTGCGTTTAAAAAGTGAGGACGTATGCAGGGGTATTCTAATATTATTTTCTCTGAGAGTTCTACAGTGAACATCATTATTAAATGAATTTTTTTCCTTCAAGTAATAAGGTTTAGACGTGAGCAGCAGTTTGTGAACAAAAACTGAATAGTGATACTTGACCATGTCATTAATTTTTAACCAGTTTAGAACGGGATATTTCGCTGATACATGATCAAATTTACGTAAGCCAAAAATGAATCCTATACAATTGTTTTGAATAACTTGAATAAGGTTTTTAGTGAAATTGTCTAAGCAAGTATAGTATACGATATTACAATAATTTAGTATAGATATGACCAATGCTTCACATAGTCTTTAACGCAACTTAAAATTTAGTAAATACCTGTTTGCTATAAGAGTGCGCAGCCGTAGGTAGGTTTTCTGAGATAGACTTTTAACATGTTCAATAAACCTTAATTTTGTATCAAAACCAAAACCAAGAATTTTTGCAGAATCAGAAAATTGCAAGATTTGGTTATTTATCTGAATGTTCAAGAGCTGTGTTACATTGTATGTTTTTCTTTGTGCGCAAGAAATAATAACATTTTAGATTTTTGTGGATTAATAAGTAGATTGTGATCTAAAGAGTATTTAATTAATTTATTAACATCGTTTTGTAAAATCTGAGTAGTATTATTGACATTATCTGGTTTAAAATAATGGAGCAATTGCGTATCGTCTGCAAATGACTGTACATGAGAATTATCAATACTTTTGCTTAAGTCGAACGTATATATGAGGAACAGAAGCGGCCCCAATACAGAGCCTTGAGGTACGCCTGAGGGAATTATTGTCACTTGAGACATTTCTTGATTGAGAAAAACACACTTCTTCTTTGATGAAGTTAACTGTCGAAAAATGAAAGGGATACACTGTCAAGACCTATGTAATTTAATTTAGCAAGTAATAATTTATGATTGATGCTGTCAAAGGCTTTCGAATAGTCTATAGAGATCAAGGCTAGTGCCATGTTCTTATCTAAGGCACTTAAAATATTGTCTTGCAGATTAAGTAGGGCAGATGTACTATAATTTTTTCTAAAACCTAAAACCGGATTGAGTATCGGGAAGTATAAAGAATTTTTTTAGGTAAGCGGTCAATTGGAACTTTATAATTTTTTCTAAAATTTTGGATAAATTTTTAATAAACTGATACGTCTGAGATCATTATACTGAGTGGGTTTCATTTTTTTAGGAATTGGAATAATTAGAGCTTGTTTCCATGTGTTTGGAAAGTACCTAGCCTTTTTCCAAACAGTCGTTAAAGATATGGACGATGTGATCTAGAATAACTGGCAGGCAAAGCTGGATAATTGACAGGGATATACCATCAATTCCCTTCGCATCAGATTGTGAGCTCCCTATTGCCTGTAATACGTCATTTGAACTAATCTTATTCAATGAAAAAATATATTCAGAGCTTAATTTATTTTTGAAATAGTTTTCGCAAACTAGTGAACCAACAGGTTTTTCGCTATAAACAGACATAAAATAATCATTAATTTTGGTGGGGTCATTAAAACGTGCCGGAAGGGTTGGTTTACTACAAAAATTTATATCAAGTTGTTTGAGAGACTTAAACAATTTTTTTGAATCATTTTCATTTACCAAATTTTCGATATATATCTTTTTGTCCCTCCTGATCATGTTAAGAGCACGGTTTCTGAGCGATTTGAAGTTATTATAGGCGTCCACGGTCTTAATAGTTTTATATAAATCTTGTGCAGTATTCTTTTCATCAAGAACAGTTCGCAGTTCATTAGTTAACCAAGGTGATGGTGGCTTATTAACTCTTACAGTTTTAAAAGGTGCATGTTTATTATAGGTTTCCTCGATAACGCTTGTAATGTGCATTACCTTCTCATCAATATTAGATTTCGTAAATAATTCATCTATGCCCGATGTAGAATATCGATAACAAAATCATCCTCACTGAAATGTTTAAAATCCCTGATTGTGATAAATTTTTGTTTTCTTTTATAAGATGGAATGTCAAAATGAAAAAATACGAGTTTGTGGTGCGAAATACCATTCGTGTCCATGTCGGAAGAATAGCTGCATGTTTGAGAATTATTTAAAAATATTGGATCGATTAATGTTGCAGTACTATCTGTGACACGGGTGGCTTCCGTTACGGTTTGTGTGAACCCCATCAGCTCAAAACTCAGTGTGAATATATTGTTATTAAAAAAAATTATTTTCAGATCTCCCAATATCACGATGTTATGATAATATAACGAGAGGGTGGGTATAAAACCATTCAATAAATCTGCACATTGTTGTAGGTTTTTAGAGGGAGGTCGGTACAAAACACCTACTAACAGTTCACACTTACCCGCATCCAATTTAACCCAAATGCTTTCGAAAAAATCACCAAAATTTGTATGAATATCTACCTTTTCAGCATGTAAATTTGATTTAACATAGATTCTAACTCCACCACCACGAGATTCTCTATCACAACGCAAGAAACAATAGTTGCTAATATTAACCACATCATCAGGAATATTTTCATTTAGCCACGTCTCTGTAACAGCGAATACATAAAAATTTTCTAATGCTATTAAATTTACAATAGCATCAAAACTAGACATGAGGGAACGTACATACAAGTGTCCGATAAGCATTTTACTACCAGCCATTAAGAGTATTTGAATCGTACATAATTTAGAAGAGATTTTGAGTATTCTAAATAATTCTAAAATGATCAAAATAAATTTCGAATGTGCCTGCTTACAAAAGGAAGTGTCATGGTTTTCTCCACACTGAGCACAGACTTTAGGATTTTGGCATTTTTTTCCAGAATGATTAAATCGGAAACAATTTGTGCACTAAGACACTTCATTGTTTTTATATACAGATACATTTTGAAATCCTAATTGAATTTTTCCATTATAATCTTCAAAAATCTGTGTAAATAAATTACCTGTGACCTCTGCGTAAATAATATAATTTTTTTTTTGTGCAATATACTTAATAAAATTTATCTTAATATCATCGTTTTCTATGAAATAGTTCTGTCTTGTGATGTCTTCTACTATCTCTTCTTCGGTAATTTGTTCATCTGTATGGTAGCCCACGATTTTGATTTTAGGTACCAAAAAATTATTCAACGATTCTAGAGCTGTAAATTCTGACAGTAAGAATCGGAATACGTTCTAATTCTGCATCGCAAGATGAAATTGAGCAAAATGCGTTATTGTGAAACTTCTACAACAAATTATAACTATTTGATCACACGATGGGAAAGCTTTGCCAAGTGAGAGTACCTGCAAGAACCTAGAGCTTCTCTGTTCTCAAAGAAGCCTCTTCTTCGGAAGATTTGAAACTATGACACTTGAATATATGCTATAAACTATAAGACAATCGCTTAAAATATACTCAGTGACGTTAGAAGTGTTACAGCCAGAAAGAAATAATTTCCTCAACTTGATTTTTTTGGCAATGAGGTAGTCTTACATCAAGAATGAAACGATAACATTCTCACGAAATTTTATTGACAAGAAAAAGATTTAATAATGTGTTGGGCGACCACACAGCTGAATACACTCCTGTATACGTCTAGGAACCGATAAAATGAGATGGTCGATGTTTGGTTATGGCACCTCATTCCAAGCAATTCAAACTTTCGGATTATCTGAGGCAGAATCTGTGGCGGATGGTGCTAAGTGGATAGTCTCTTCCCCATCATATCCCATACATGGTCGATGGGATTTAAATCCGGTGAACGGGTTGGCCTCTGCAAAACATTAATACCTGCTTCTTGAAGACAGTCCGTAGTACGCCCAGCAATATGGGGACTTGCGTTGTCTTACTGAAAAAGAACGTGTGAACGGCCCTCTAGATACTGCAGTAAAGTGGTTTGTAGGACATCATCAACATAACGCGCAGCCTTGAACAAAGAGAAGCGGTGATCGGCTACCATAGGCAATAGCCCCCCAAACTATTACTCCAACAGTCCTGTGTACATGCCTCTCAACAGCAAATCCAATATCATGCCCTTCTCCATGGCTACTCCCCACGATCATCGTGCGTACCTAGACACAATCGCCAATTCCTCGCTGAACATGATATTATGCCATTCTGCCCCCCAAAGTTGCCGTTCTCTGCTACAGTTGACAACAGTGTTCCGCAGTCAGAGGAAGCACTAACCGTGGACGGTATGAAAAAAATCCAGATGCTCGAATGCGGAGAGTGTACGCATAGAAACAGGTCTACCTTCTTTTCCAAACCATTGGTCAGCGATCTGACGCGTAGCAGCAAAACGTCTCGTAGGGATAGTTGACTGAAGCGCATATCTTGACGCTCTGTCGTACGCCTCGGTGGACCAGTTAGCCTTATTCGTGTTCCTCAACATTCTTCTATTCTCACACGACACACACGCATTACCGCCATTGCAGTACAATTAACATGCCGGCCAGTTTCACGATATTAATTATTCTACCCCTGCCAAAGTCGCTAACATGGTGATAATTTGGACGACCTCGAACTTGAGGCATTTTGTTATGCTTAACACTAGTAAATGAAAGGGCAATAACTAAAAGTATCTGTACTACTCAGCTCGCAGAAACTGCTTTCTTGACAAAAACTAAGAGATAACATTTTAACAAAGGTAAACATAAACAAAGATAAAACGTGGACATTGTAGCCACAGCATGGTTTAAGTATAGTCATTATGTTGCCAAAAAACAAGTTGACAAAATAATTTTTTTTGGGTGTAACCACTGAGTATACATCAAGTCCAGAACTCCTGTGACAATGCATATGATATACTTGAACTGTACTATATTCATAAAAGTGCCCCCGTAAGCCGCGAACAATTATAAGACATTTATGAGGATCCCGGACAGGCCGTTGGCTGAAGTGATTAATCACTACAACTCACGGTTTTTATTTTCCCTTCCTACTTTCCTCTGGTCAGCTCTGCTGGCGCTGTTCTGTTCCTCGGGATAGTAAATGATGGTCTGCGTTTGCGAATGACCACTGAGGGGGCAGCTGGCCCTTAACCACGGAAGCATTCTTTCATTCCTCAATCAGCCTGGAAGCGTTTTCTCGATAAGCTAAAGTGAATGACTGTTTAGATTATTTATATTAGATTGATTAGCTCCTCAGCACCGGCATGTGCTATTGTGAGCCAAACAGCTATTTCACTAATTGAAGCTTCTCAAAGCAGCTAGTCTGCAGCATAGAGGTATGTAACATATGCATGAGTATCTGGGGTGTCTATTAAAAGCTTTTTGTGTTGCTCTCAAACCGTTACCTAGGCTAATCGCCAGTGCCTCTATACGCTAAAGAAAATGAGTTCTTAGTTTATCAGATTAATTATCTCCTTTGTAGCTTTTATCATTCCAGTTCCTCGAGCTCAAAGCTATGCAAAAAGATTATCCGTTGGTATATTGACGAAATACATATAGCTGGATGGACAACATCAAACCAATGCTGACATTTATACGGATTCCAACTCCATGATTCTGTTTTTTCACTACTAACCTGAGAAATCGCCATTGCTGACCGCAATTATATTGAGAAGTAACATTTTTCTGCCTGGGCAAATAATGAAAACAAAAAATACCTAGGTAAAGAATAATGCTATTTGAAATTGTTATTCCTGTCAATTCCATTGTGTCAGTTTGACAACTATACTTTATATATCGAAACATTTTAGAACGGTTGAGAAATAAGTCACTCCAAGTAAAGCTCCTTATTTAGTTTTTTTTGAATACCCCAATAATCTACATGTTTGAGACAGCTTTCACTGTCAACCAAAAAAAAAAAGAAGATTTGTTCCTTCCTCTGTATAGTCCAGTCCAAACCAAATCGATTGTCTGTTGCATACAGTAACAGAGTTCGTCAGTTTGAGATCATGAAACTAGTATTTGTGAATTGAGTTGGAAGCAACATGATCGCGATGTAAGCCTCAGGTTACAAAATTGCTTTGCCAATAAGGGCGCACTCCTCAAACTAGGTATGTAATAAATATACTATTATTGATCTACAGCCACCTAATATCTAATTTAGTTGGACATCTGAGCCTATGGCTTAAGAGAAAGAAATCAGTGAGTCGGTATCAGTATATAACACATACGGTTTTTATTTTTTGTTCGTACTTTTCTTTGGATAGCTTCGTTGTTTGGTCCATGGAGATAGTGAATGATGCGTTTGCGAATAGCCGCTGAGGGGGAGCTTGTTGTTAACCACTTTTCGTAAAAAAGTGCTGATATTCTCAAAAATCAGCCTGTATCGGTTTAATAATTTCTTACATAACACATTCCGAAAATCACATCATCTGAAGTGATTTGGCAACGTAGCACACGCCCACAATTCGTTCCATCTTTCTACACAAACATTGACAACCTTCGGCCTTCTGTCAAAGGGTTCATCTCACTCATTATTCCATGTCCACCATTTTGTGCAATCATCAAGTGGCTTCACGATGTAATGCTTTCATGTTCTAAAAATTTTTAATCTGTTTTTAACTTGTTCTTGTCACACAGTTGTGTGTATTTTATATAATTTTGACCATTGTACCATCTATCCAACTTTCACTATGTTACTGGGTGTTTCCCTCATCCTGAACGTAAACAACAGTTAGCAACATCCTCACATACTACTGTAAGTTAAGTCAATTTAAATTCATTTTACACTATTGTTGCTACTGTTATCAATGTAATTGCAGCTCCTGATGATGATGGCAAAGTCCATTGAAAGCTAGAGAGAATAAAAAAAGTATAAAGAGTCCTCTTTGCTTAAATTTTTGTCGAAGTACCCAACAAAAGGCGGAAGCTTTAATTTTTCACCTATATGTATATATATACGTATATATATATATATATACAGGGTCTCCGCAAAGTTGGGGTTTTCCTTTACACGACGTGTAGATCTTGAAAACATAAGCAATTTTTCTTAGTACCATATACACCTATGTCTTAAGGGAACCGAGATAAAGGGCTCTGCAACATCAAAAATATCTGAATCCCGTCCTGTAGCCGCGACATCACGGAGTGGTACAATGTCACTGGCTCAACGACAGAACTGGGTCGGAGTCAGTGTGTAAGGTCAGTATGCAACCTTCAACCGACGGTTACAGTAACGCCTATAGAGGTAATCGCGTAGACGAGAATCCCTCAACAAGCACTAGAGACGTGGCTAGAGAAGTGCAAGTATCAAAAACTAAAGTGTGGCAAACGCTGCGTGAAGAGGGGCTGTATCCGTTTCACGTCCAACGTGTACAAGCCCTTCAACCTGACGATTTTCCAGCAAGAGTGCGGTTTTGTGAGTGGTTGTTGCATCAACATGACAATAATCCGGACTTTTTGAAGTGCATATTGGTGACAGACGAACACTCATGTTTGCTCAGTAGAAAATCCGCACGCTGTCCGTCGGGCACATTTTCAACAAACATTTTCGGTGAATGTTTGGGCTGGCATGGTGCGTCTGCTCGATAGCGCGTCAGCTGATTTCATTTTCTGTTGGAGCGGTATGATTTCGGGCAGAGACGTACTTAGCCCTTCTCGTCAACTGGAGAGTGAGTACTTTTTCCTTTATTTTTTTTACTTGGTCGCCCTCGTTTGAGTACACATTACCTTTGTTATTTCAAGGGTAGTTGTTTCTGAAAAGGAAAACCCCAACTTTGCGGACACCCTGTATATATATAACCCAAAGTGAACGATTCTTTAGACCATATTGGACTGATTGATCTCCTCTTGAGCTTTAATTTATTTATTGAACAAATTAGGGACATCAAGCAGAGTAAATCTCCAAAATAGACATCTGCAGTATAGTTAAACATACTGAGTTGTAAGCATTGTTATTTATAATCTACATATATGAAAATACAACGGTTCAATTCAGTAACAAGAAACATGAAACAGAGATTGTGAATGCGGCTTACCAGGGAGAGACCAACATTCTGTTTCTTATCAAGTATTTATACTTTAACATTTAGCTCTACAAAATGGAATATTGAAGTGTCTAGAATTTACTCTTATTGGTACATTTATATTGTTTTTCGATGAAGGATAAAAACAGTGAATTTGATTATTCGAGATTCTGTGCAAAAGGCAAGATTTTGAAATGTTCCATTACCAAGCTATACCCGTTATTATGGACAAGGATACTCGCCTTATTAACCAGAATTCGTAATAACTTATGTTATACAGACTCAATTCTCCTTATGTGCACCTCGTAATGTCCCATATAATAGACGCGAGAGAGAGAGCACTATGTATAAAGGCATAATATAGTGATAACAGGGTAGCAGGGTTGTTAAAATATCTAAAGTGTCTTCTAATATAGCCAAACATCTCATTCGTTTTATTTATGGTTTCATATATATGGCTATTTAAAGCTCCATTTCGAGGTCCCGAATATTGCTCCCAGAATTAATATTGACATTCTCTATCTGATACGCATTCAGGAATAGGTTTATTTTTTTTTCCTGAATATTATTGAAAATCATTTCTTAGTGTTACATCGCAGGCCATTTCTCCGATTTGAGTTTGTCGATATCAGATTGTATTTTGACGCAGTCTTGAAGGATTTCAACTACACGATAAATCCTTAAGTTATCTTCTGATAAAGGCACATGGTTTTAAAATGTACGGATCTTATAGTTTTATGATTACCGTGCGTGGATTTCACCAATAGTCAGCTGCTAGCAAATATATTATGCTACTTTCAACTCACAACGAAAATAAGACGATTTCCCGAAAGCAGATAAAAGATAACAATAATGCCAAGAGTCCTCATGAAAATGTCATACAGAGCTCCCTCGAACAAACCTACTGTTGATCGGCTATTCTTGGATTGCTTTTGAATGACACTAAATAAGCTAGAGCTTATAAGGAGTGTAAGCCGATATAAATAACAACATTGGTTGGATACTACACATCCAGCAGTGTGTATGGACTTCATTCATGTGATTTAGAAGACCCCAGAGGTAATTTCAGCGAACGGAAGAAGAAATGAGGGAGTCGGTGTCGGGAAAAAGCGCATCTTAACGATTACGTGTGACTTCGAAGTTGAGTCATTTATTTTAACAGTGAGTAGATCTGATCAAAAGAAATTTTTTTCCTTTAACATTTTTCTGGTAAAATTAAAGTAACAAAGTTATAACCCTTTAGAAGTTTGAGTACAGCCCTGCCTCAATAATAATATTATGTGCTCGTGTTTGGCAACAACGGATATAATCCGCCTTATCGGTTCATCGCATCGGAAACAAAAAAGCGAAATAATCTGAAACGCTTATCACGATGTTTTTTTATTTTTACACACATATTTTGGTTTATCTTCCTTCTACAATCATTATCTGAAAATTAATGACTCAACTTCAAAGTCACCCTGTAGAACCAGTTCACGTATGTTCTGCAATTCTATATTCATTACCATTTCTGTAATGATTTTAGGTCACTTTGTGGTGAAATATATTTTGTAATAACCCGGAAGCGTATTAAAAAGTTGGACTTAGTTATTCTAATGCTAGATATATCTGGCAAGTAACTTTGCAATACTCGTGCAGGTAGAACGTATTCACAATAGTAATTCTATTTGGCTTCATAACTAAGGAAAGATTTTCATATTTAAAAATTATACAGCAAAAGGAAAACATTGATCACATTGTGAATAGCTAATTTTTGCTATTCCCTCTATTTTTATCAGAATTTGCGGATGTTAGATCAATTAATACGTAACCAGGACATGTACAATATACGCCATTACTATATTAACCATTGCAAAATTCTGAAAATGCAAAAAAGTTGAAATGACTCTACTGAAAAGTTAACAAAGATATAATGATCAAGATTTGGTAACCTCACTCCTCTTATTGTTCTTGTTGTAAAATGTTCTCACGCTTCTAATACATTCCACCCACACATTTATTTTGCTCTAAGTTTATGAACTAAACAAACCAACAAATAAACTGGTACAACTGCTAGTTATATGACCAGCCTGGTAATTTCATTTGCACATATAAGGCGTGAAAGGTAGTTAAATTGCAGTTGAGGTGGAAAGAGCCAACGATTTATGGAAGGTTATAAAGCGACTAAATGTTTGATTAGCTTGCTTTAGCTGCGCGAGAACGAAAATGGGATAGATATATTCTAGCAGCTCTTGCAATCTGAGAGCAAATAGATAAAAGTAGAAAGCTCGTTTTCTAACATCTATATTTTCCACTGGACAGAGTTGATGGAATAATTTAAAAATATATTAGTACACCTTTGGATGTGAGCATAGTATGTAGGGTACTTTTTGCAGCATTTGTTATTAATAACGGAATACGTGTAACTAATATCTATAGCCCAAAAGTATGTAAGTGACATCAATTAGATCTGTCTGAGAATCAAGCTAGGTCTCAATTTACCAGAATAATATAGCAATATTTTCTTACGTTTCTGTTATAGTCCTTCAAAAACATAAATCAAAAATCTCACCTCCAAATCATCTGCAACATAGATATTGTGTTTGTGTATAGTACAGTAATAAATAATTGTTTAAAAAAACTAAAAAAAAACACGCTTTTATAGCTAACCGATCTAAAAAGTAGAAAATAATTTTTAATTACAAATAGTTTATATTACAGTAGTAGATGGTCGAACAATCAATCATGATTAATGACCTTTAATAAAATTATAATAAAATTCAAATTATTAACAGAATAATTCAATTCTCCAGGTATGGTGCATGAAGACGTTAATCCTCCTACAGGAGCGTTACTCAAACCACTAAAAAATACAAAATAGAATCAACGTAACGCTGATCCCTTACGAACTGGCACAATGTATACTATGACAGTGATAAAGCTTGGATTCGTAATAAAAGAGCCCCCAGTAACATAAAATAAAGAGGAGGATTTTTATTCACACTTTATGTCTGTCAAGTTGAGAATGGGATCAATTAAAGGGAATGGACGGAGTAAAAAGATTTATCGCGCTAAGCAATATGGTACACGGTACAATGTTAAGATTGAGGTTATAAAGTGTAATATTATCAATTATAAAAAGTGCAGATGTATGAGACCACACAAAGATAATGAATGGTTTTTTAGTTAGATATATGACATATTCATCACAAACAGCGTCTTCTGAACAATACACAATTTACCGTCGTATAAATAGAATGCACTGATACAAAGCTGAGTAAGTATTTTATTAATTAACAATATCTTAATGCCACGTACCCATAGAACCTGATAGTCAAAGCTTGTTATTCTTTGAAAACAGCTGAGTGTACGTTTTGAGCATTGCCTACAGTGTATGATCTTCTTTATTATGATGGAGAGCTCAAAAATGGGTTGTATTCATATACCATACGTTCCTTCATACACGCGTGTATTGATACTGGGGCACTTTAGGCTGCTGATTTGGTATATGGCCATTAAGCAATACTAAAGCGTGGCACAACCCTACTTGGGATGGAACTCTTGGAGTCATTCCTCGAACTCAGCAAAAAACTGGCACCAGATTCATGACCTACGCATTTGATTCGTTCAAGGAATGGGTTTTGGTCAAAATTGCAGATACAGTGTTTGAAAATTAATCCCCCTGACACCTTAGATTCAATATATGGTTATCAAGAAAAGCTAAAGTCTCTCGATTCCCATTTTGGGGTATGATCTTGGATGAAGAATGTCATTCTTGGACTTTTCTGTGGATCTGTCGTTGCTCTTGATATCACGAAAGCTTTTGATCAACTGTGGCACGCAAGCTTCCATCATATGGCTTTTCAGATAAGCCTTGCAGATGGCTGGCTGATTTTCCCTCCCACTGCAAGATATCCAAAGTGATTAACGGTTTCTCCGCTTTGTCCCACAATATCAGCGCGGATATTCCCCAGGGATCGGTCTTGGCCCCAACAATGCTTCTGTTATGTACCAAAGACCTTCTCTCCTATACGATAAACTTCAAGGGGACTAGTAGTGACTTTTTCTCTGACGATTCACTTAACGGCTGCTAGAGACGTAACAATCTGGTACACTTTGATGCTTCCAAAACACAGCATTTTTTAAACTAACAAGAGATCCTTTTCTCTATATAACATTCTCACTCTATACAAGACCCAGATAAGGTCTAGCCTCAACGTTTGCTTTTGGCTGAAGGCTGTTTGACTGTTTGACTCTTCTACCCATATGTCAACGGGCTTTGCTCCTCGAAGCTTTTCTTAATGATGATGCCTCATGATGAGCAGATGGTACCATCAGGCGTCTGCCTTCCCTCCCAACTCTGTTGAACTGGTCGGTACAAGTGCTTTTTCATTCCTAGGGTGTCTATATTGTGGAACAATCCGCCTGATAAGATTTACCAGTTCTGCTCATCTTAGGAAGCTCAAAAATCGGGCGTTTCTTGTAGCAATAGCGGTAGTCCGGTATTTAGGTATCTGCCTACGCAGCAGTACATAAAGATGAAATCTCGGTCAAAAAGTTACAACAGATTCCACTCATTGGACTTGCTCAAGAAACGGGCTTTGGTCGAGATTGCGGATATACAAAGTTTCTTAATGCAAGTTTTCATTTTCATTTCTCGTGGCTACAAGCAAACGAGTCCCGGTGCACTGAGGCAATTTAAAATGCTGCCTTCAAATATGGTCATGGTATGTAATATACTATAATTTGACATTGCTCTGGGTACTAGGACATGAAGGGCACAAATAAATGAAAATATGGATAAGCTAGCCCGACAGGATGCAGTCAATCGCCTTATAGGCCCAGAGCCTTTCTGTGGCGTGACGAGAACACGCACCAAATAGTCGATAAGCAATTGAACCAAGAAAAAGTCCCTAAGATGGTGGAACAGACAATTGGGACAAACGCAGGCAAAAGAGTTCATCAAAGAACGAAGGTCTGTATTTACAGAGGACCTACTCGGACTCAACAGGAAGGCCATAAGGGCCATAGTGAAACTCCTGACAGGACACTGTGGTCTAAATCGACATATAAGGCTCTTGGGTCTGGCAGAAGGGGCCACATGCCGTTGTTGCAGAGAGCATGAGGAAACCCCAGTGAATCTCTTGTGTCTCTGTGGCAAGGCTACGGATTCAGTTAGTAGGAACCACAGGTCCAACTGTGGTCAGCTACATGCAAGGCCCTGTGTCAAGGCTATGGATTCTGGACACAGTGTTTCAGAAATTTCTTCTGTAGTCTGCTATAATTTATCTACAGTCACCTAATATCTAATTTAGTTGAACATCTGAGTCTATGGCTTAGGAAAACAAAATCACTGAGTCGGTATCAGTATATAACAAACACGGTTTTTATTTTTTGTTCGTAATTTTCTTTGGACAGCTTCTTGGCTTGCTTCGTGGAGATGGTAAATGATGCGTTTGCGAAAAACCGCTGAGAAAGAGTTTGCTATTAACCATTTCCCGTGGAAATTTCTGGTAAACCCACTTTTCATTTTCGTTTCACATGGCTAGGAGCGAACAAATCTCGGTACATTGAGACAATTTAAAATGCTGCCTTCAAATATGGCCTTGAAAAATAAAAATAGCCGTTTAAGAGTCCCCTCCCTCTCCCGATCTCAGCGAAGAATTGACAGATTTGAAATCTGCGCGCTCGGTTCAAGCAGAAAGCAGCCCTTGTGAAATTGCAGATATGCTTAAATTTTTGAAGATTTTATCAGTGAGGACTTGAGGCGTAATAATTTATGTGAATACTTTATCCAAGAATGTAAGAAATGTTTCAGAAAAGTTAGTGACATAAAAAATGTGTTCCTTCTTCTGTAGGAAAATTAGGCAGCAGCGGTGGCCGCAGTGGTAGACTTTTCGGTCTCCTGATCAGTCGCCATGCGCTGCGCGGGTTCGAATCACGTCCCAAGAGATATTTTTTATGACTATAGATGTTGTGATTGTCCGTAGGTGGTAGACAGTCTCTGACTGTCGAACGCGGAGGTACCACCCGGCGGATCTCGTAGTTCCCTCGTCAGAGTCCGTGTGGCGTCCCCGCTTTCCCCTGTTTACCCCTATAGCACCACGATACTCATGGGTGTTTAGAGGCCTTAGGCCTTCGTGGTAGTTGGAGTATAAAAAAAAGGTTGCGTTTTAAATTTATCGTCATAGGAAACTTCTGTCTGACTCTTGGATCTATATTCTATATGCTATTTGAATCGCCACGCGAATTCGTAGCCTCTTGTAAAAGATAAAGCTACGCTTTATTTTAGAATAATTGCAGAGATAGCTCGAGATATGGCCATGTTCTGCTTGCCAGTGTAACATCGTCGTAATGTACAACAATAAACAAGGCAGGTACGTCAAGCCTGTCATCTGCAGCTTCCCAGGAAGTGAATTTATTACATAAAATGTACCGTCGAGGCGACAGCCGGCCTTAGTTAAAAACTAAGTGAAATAGCGAACATGCTGAGAACTTTATTATGCTGGTATTGTTATATACAACGAGCTTGGAGCGGAAACATTAACAGTCTGCCTCAAATGAGGTCTCCTGAGAACAGTGACTAGAACATTGCCGTAACGATTCCAATTTACAAAGTAGATGAAACGATATACTCGCACAAATGTGTTTTCATACTGAAGTTAATTTTACAAAATAGCCAGGTGGTTCTGGGGACACTATTAAGCTAACTTTTTATAATGGTCCGGGTGATGCCAGTACATCTTGGTGCATACTGAATCTTACATGACGTCTAAATGCAGAAGTCCACATTTGTGAGAATTGGGCTAGTATGGGTGAAAATAGTCAACTTACTCGTTCAAGGTAATACCGTCGTCATTCCGAACTGAAACTGCTTTGTTTTTATGTAACCATGTGCTACGTTTACAGCATTGCGGTCTACTAAAAAACAAATGGTTTGCTAGACATTAAAGAGGCTAAAGAGTTTCAATGACACAATAAACTCATACTTAACTACACCACAAAATTAAATTAAATGCACCAATTCATTCATTCAATTTTAGGAGCGTTGTCTTGAGCCTTGAATTTTGTTAAAATTGGATCAGCCGTTTCGAAGATAAAGGGTGTTTTTATGGAGACCTTTAAATATCCCGACCACTTTATTGTAGAGATACAGAAAAAAATTGTTAATCAAAAAAGTTCATATTATCCTCGATCTGTAACTTTTTGTCAGGTTAATACAGCCGATTCCACAGGAACATCACTTTTTTAGATTCAAGAATGCAGTTACGCCCTCTAGCGGTCATTTCAGAGAATTGAAAATATTTTCCAAGTATTTGTCGTGACCCTTTTAGTAACAACTTTTTTGTCGCAAGCCTCTGCGATGGATAGGTTCCCAGATATACTACCTCGCATTCTTAGTTGACTTCCCTGTACATGTCACATGTCATTAAAAACAGCAATACCTTTTTAAGCTTTTCGCGTTTACAATACCACGTTGCCAGTAGTATAGGAAGTAAAACTGTTGTAGTTTGATCCACTCATACTTACTACTCATCCTGTATAAAATGAGGCAAAGCACCTCAAAAGGCAATAAAGTCATAATATTTATCGCCAGATTATCTGCTTTCACACTTGTGTATAGTTTGAGAATGTAAAGAAAATAGCAAATCACCCAATAACTTTTATGCTCCTCCTTGCACAACGGCTTCCTGCCACCATGACTACATTCGCGTATTCTCCTAAAATGTGGCAATGGCAAATTACCATCCAGTTAAACGTATCCCTTTTCTGCTCAAACGCTCATACTCGACCTACCAAAGAACTCGGCTTTATCTAGATTATCCTCACCTTACATGAACAATCTAATGCAACATGGAAAACAATATGGGAGTTTGATCCATTTCATAAGTGGAATCTCTCTCTACACAAACTTGCACTTTCTATACAAATTTGACCTGCTCGACATTTCAAATACTGAGGTGTTGGTTCAGTAGATTCAGGTGAACTTCACCATCACCATTAGCGACGTCCAAATTTGCTCCTGCAAGATGGCGCTGGTGTCGCTGGAGGACAAACTGTCAGAAGGATATGGGATACCTCAACACGCTTTAACTTGTATTGATGTAAGCAGCTGAACCTTTCTAGCGCCATCGAGCGAACGAATCCCGGTACACTGAGGCAATTTAAAATGTTGCTTTCAAACATGGTCATGACATATCTTCAAGTGAGTGAAAAATGGCAGTTTCAGAGTCCCCTCTCTCCCCCGATCTCAGCGAAGAATTGACAGATATGTGATCTGCGCACTCTACTTCCAGCTTTCGAGATCATCTCCCAAAGAAACGTCGTGCAACTAAAGGTAAAGACAATAAAAGTCCTCATCAAACGTTTACTTTGTCTGCTTTCAAACAACAACTGTAAAGTATGTTTTCACGGCTGAGGGCTGCTAAAGGCGTCGTTTATCCAAGGGTTGCTCAACTTTAATAAATGAAATGCAGATTTCTTTCCGCCCTTTTAATGAAAAATTGACCTGTCAATTACACAATTGTAGAAACATAAATATATAATACAGGGTGGGTCATTCAAAATGGAAGCATTTGTTTATAAAACAAAATAGGTTAAAACTGGAGCACTTTCAACTTTACTTTTTTTACGAAACGCATGTGTAGTTTTCACAACTGAGAAGTTATTTTGAATGTACAACTGAATAATTTCAGCACGTTGTTTTGGTGTGTACTGTTCCATGGTTAAAATTGTACTGAAATGACGCTTCCAACACCGTTTGACATTAGTCGATCTGTCAACTAATGTCAAAGATATAGGGTTGCCTGATGCTTCCACTTTAAATGGCACACCTTGTATTAAACGTAAGGTGCAAAAAGCTTGCAAACTATCTATAGAAGCTTAAGTATGTAATGAAATTTTCACCACTCATGAGATGTCCACTAATTATTAATATTAACGTCATTGCATGCCTCCTGTCTTTAATATTAGTCATGGTCTGCCAATCTGAACTATGATAGGCTGCACAATGCGATGAGAGCGTGACGTTATCAAAACATGGGAAGATTTTGTTATGCACTTTTGTAACAGCCTGGATGAGGGCATAATCTGGGAGAAGGCAAGTTTGATATCGTCAACTTTATCATTTACTACGTTGACTTGTGAAAAATGCAAACTACATACAGGCTGCTTCTATTCTATTCTTTGATGACTACGTATTTGCAAAATACTGGATTCCCATCTCCTCCTTATAGATCACCCTACTCTTCCAAATTCGCTGAGGCAAATGGACTCTCCAACACTTATTTGATTTTTTACCGGAGCTATGACAACTTTCATGATAGCCGAAGGCGTTAAAGCCAAAGCTACGCATCTATTTGATATTTGTTATATGGTTTTGAAGCTTCTAAGTACTTTAAAACTCTAGAAGTAGTAGTGATACCAACCTGGTTCGTACATTTATAGACAAACACAATATCCATGGTGCGAAATGTAACTTCCGAAGCCGGGATTTGAACTCGCAAGGCATCGAGTCAATGTGCTAGCAGCTCGACAATGTAATATATTTGGCTACCCGCAGGGGTATTACATATCTTGAAAAATGACATTATGCCGATTTTTTTGACATTACATTGGTTTTTCTTCAAGGCGTTAACTTAGCGCCAGCTGGACGCGTTGTGAACTCGTTATGTAGTGATACGTGTTGCCTAAGCGTCATGAGGCTTCAGTTATCAATTTTTGGCCCTGATGTGATGTAAAATCTGCTTCAGAGATGGCATTACTGGAGTTAACGGCAATACATAGGTGCATAGTGAGGATTTGCATGCTAATAATATGTAATGATGATAAGTCCATTGGTATCTTGTCTCAAATACACTTACTTGACATTCAACGCTAGAAATTCGTTGCACATCCACTTTTTCTTATCCATTCTGGGAATTAACATATGCAAATTTGCTGGAATTCAAAAATGAGAGAGAGATAAGAAATATTTATATTCACAATACACTGTCGGATTACAAGTAATATACATGCTAACAGTATTTACACACAACGACAACGCGGGCGCGGTGGTGTTTTCCCGTTATTCTCGTCAAAGCTTTTGAAAACAAAAAAACGTAAAAAATCGTATTTCACAAATTTGAACATAATCTGTCTTCATAAACGACAACGTATAAATAACCTTTCGGGCACAGCTAATATACATGCTTCATTGACAGCATATTCAGTAATGATATTTTAACACATCCAGTTGCGATCTTGCTATTCAACCTATGCTAAGGACTACTCGGCTTCACAAAACATATGCAACCAACAGTGCGTGTAGTTGAGCTATTGCTCCATAGATGGATGCTCGCAAAGATCCCAGTGAGCAAACGTGGAATGACTGATTGCACCATAAAAACTACCTAGTCTGCAAGATGACATTTTATATTTTTTTTGACGTTCTATAGGTTTTTTACATAATACCCGTGCCGGCCTCCATGCAAAAACCTAAAATATGCAGTCCTCTATCTTTCAAAATAGATGATTGGTAAGCTGTCAAAATTGAGAATTTTTTTAGATTGACTTGCTTGCTAGTCAACATTTATCAGAATGCTGTATAGCATTACATCAAAAACTTTCCTTCTGAAAGGGTCTATCTGCATATGCAAGGAGATATACGAAATAAACCAAACATGATATGGAATATTCCGTTTAAAAAATTATAAACCACGAATTTTCCACGACAATTTCTTCAAATAAGATCTCCCATTTTGACTGTATATTCAAATACACATTTCAGACGAAGATTGATATAACATACTATAGAGTCTTGATGATTGCCTGTTGAATTGCAAGCGTGACAATTTACAAACGCACTTGACCTGGACAGCCTGAGAGCCCAACATTTTGGATTACAAGTTTTTTCAGCTTTTTGCAGAACGCTTCTGGCACAATCGACCGGTTACGCATTTAGAAAAAAGTTTTCTGATACTGTTCGTTATCGTAACAGAACAATTCTGTATTTCGTTCCAGTCAATCTCAGGATCGTTCTGAAATGGTTTTGTTTCTGTGAAATCGCATCAAATGATAATCGAACGTTTCCAGAACTCAAGGTTGGAACAAACTTATAGGAAACATATACTACGTGACATACTTGCTATCATGGAAATATACGCTGATAAAATGTTGTTGTGTTCCGAACAATATGAACATGTTTACTTGATATTCAGTATTTTTTCTGTGTTGGTTCCATTTGTTTCATTGTGGTTTCATTGCATTATCATGCTTAAAGTTTGCAGACGCGCTAATTAAAGAAATACGTGAAGCCGGATCTTCTTTTAGATAAATCGCTAATCGGGTGAATCGAAACGAAGCTACTGTAATGATATGTTGTCGAGCGTGGTTCCAAGAAGGCCGAAACCGACGAGTTAGACGTACTGGACGTCAAAGACAGTCGACAGAGCGACAGGATCGTTATTTCAGGTAACTAGCACTTAGAGATCGATTTTCTATAACAAGGACACTTGCGTACCAGTGGTTTGATGCTATCGTGTACTACCTATGACCACACAGCATCGTCCACAACGATTGATATGGAGTAGAGAGATACTTGAATGGAATATGGAATGGAGCTGAGTCGTGTTCAGCGATGAGTCCCGATTCTGTTTCGCCACACATGTTGGCGGGAACGCCCAACATCCCATCGAACGGCATATTCATCGTACTGTAGGTGTTATGCAGCAGGCCACGATTAGTGTTCATTCGACGTAGAATGATTGCCCAGCGTTATATCCATGATGTTTTACAACCACATCTGCTTCCCTTGTTGGAAACATTGCAAGATCCACTTTTTCAACAGGACAGTGCACGACTTCATATCGCACGTGTTAGTTTAGACTTTTTAGCAGCGTAAGGAGTAAATCTGCATTAGTGGCCTCCTCGATCTCCAGACATTATACCCATCGAACATGTATGGTACATGGTGGGAAGAAGGTTGCAAACTCCACAAATACCAAGAAGACACCAATAATGTGTAGAGAACAGAGTAGCCTCAACTCATTATGTACATTAAGGTGGGATATTTCAGCTATTTTGTGAAATTTCGAGTTAAGATCTTAATCACTTTCTATTTATCAGTAGACCTAAAACTTATACAGGTATGCTCAAAATTACGGCACTACTAGTCAGTGTTGCATTTTCTATGTCATTTAGTATATATTCTAGGGCTATAAGCTACTCAAATCAATTCTATTGGATAAAACAAGATTTCACCTAGTCGAGCAAGCTTGAATTTGCCAGTTTTACCGTAAAATATAGTATTCATCATCAACTCCATTACCAAGAGTTTCAGATACTAACAATAGCTTGACCGATTCCAAAAATAAATAAGGAGTAACAATAAAGAAACGCACCGTATATTAGAAACTAAGTGACTGTTTCAAAAAGACATTCAATATCTTATCAACAATCGAAGCGGATGTAGGCACACTTGGTCATAATTTACTGATACTCCCAACCCCAAACTTACTAACCCAGGAAGTTTAAAGCCGGGTCTAGGATATTGTTAGTTCTGTGGCCGTAGCCTCAGAGAATGTTCTCGTAGTTGCGGTCGGGCTTTCCATTTTCTGTCATTGTACCCGGGGAAAGTGAATAAAGCCCTACAAAGCGGCGATGTCGCGGCACTCCTACAACTGAAATGGTTATGGGATGACGGGGAGGCAGAGGGCGGAGCGATCGTCCTAAAGCGCAAATGCGACAGGATTATTGCATTTACGAGAGCCTCAGCGAGAACTTTTGACTCAGAGGTGGAATAAGTTACATACAGGGTAACTCACTGAAATTATCTATTAGAGGTTGGATGCTATGACAGATGAAATGGTTATACAGGGGATTATCGAAAGGATTAACGTGCTTACGCGCGCCACTTTGAGAACTTTTGCCTTATACTTTACAGCAAAGAATAGCTTATAAAAGGAATAAGCTAAAACTGTAGAAGTCTATAGGGTATTCCGTTTTATTGTTTCAAGAAAAAGTACACTTTACGTTTATCAATATCCTATATAGACAAAAAATGCTTAAATTCCGAAAAATCTATGAAGCTCACGTTGAGGTAAAGTTTGCTATTCTTATCTTCAAAATAACTGACCAGTAGTCTGACACAGTTGAGTATTTTTTTGATCAAATTACGTTGTGTCTTCAATAAATGATAAAGTCATGCTTTTATAGCTAATCGAACTAAAAAGTAGAAAATAATTTTAAAATACAAATAATTTAAATTACAGTAGTAGATGATCAAAAAACCAATCATAATTAATGGCCTCAAAATAAAATTATTATAAAATTCAAGTTAATAACAGAATAATTCAATTGCAAAAGCGTGTTAAAAAAATAAAAAAGGTATAATCACAATCTGCTTCCTGTGAGGATTTAACTCACGACCCCTGTTTCATAAGACCATTGCACTGCCACTGAGCTACAGAGGCTGGTACCTTATAGTATGTCTTTTTATAGACCATTTTCATTATACCTCAATATACATGATGTTTAGAAAAATGCATGCGACGAGTAACGAGCAGATATTTGCCTATATTTTTCTATATGACTTTTTTTAGATATCTCTCATAATAACGGAGCTATCAACCGATTATATCCTAAAAACTCACCCTGTATCTGCAAATCTCATTGATTTGCTCATGTTCTCTCAAGCACCATATTGAGCTTATGACGAGATGCCTATTAAATCTGAATGTGATACGCAATTCGATATGTATATTGCAAACAGCGTGTTGCTTTTCGATTTAAAGTTAAAATTGCAGGGACTTGTTTATAGCGATACAGATTCTCTACTATTTTTTTATTTTTAGACATGACAGCAAGATGGATTTGGGAGACGGTGAAAATATTCCTAGGATACAACATGCACTGAGGAAGCATTTATAAATGTAGATCCTAAGGTGAAACCATTCACGAAGTCAAAAATATAAAGGTGAAATATACAGAACGTTGTATTTTCTCAATATACACAAACGTATTCCCAGTTAAATTTAAATGATGCGCTCAGGAACTGGAATCTCTTATTTGCAGTGATAATAGTTTCTACACTACCATGGAAGTATTAATTGCATCTTTGAATAAAGGTGAAGTTTCCTAGCTGCCGAATAGTCGCTTTTAAATTCGGCTACATGTTTCTGAAACGACTTAATGCACTTACTCACCTTATTACCGGATTTGGTAGCAGCATGCTCCTAACGGATACTGACAGCATCGTGTAACAATATAAACATGTAACTGAACTCTGCGGGATTATCCGGCTGCTAGATAATCGCGCCTTTACATCGAATATTTTTTCTGTATTATCTCTTTCGAAGCTTCCAAGACTTTCTCAGTGAATAGTGATCTCTTTCTTCTGGTGCCGTCTCTTATCGAAGGTTGGTGACCTCTAGATTTGACATTCCTCTATACAGTGTGAGTCTTCATAAAGTGCACATATCAAAATCAGGGAAACTACACTCTATTTCATCGACGGATAAATCATTAAAAAAAATTAAAAACAGTAATTGATTTTTTATGAATATTTTAAAATTTTTAGAGTCAGCTGCTAACCCTATTTAAATAAATCGTTACAACTTTTAAACTGAATGTCCTATCATATTGGAATAAATTTTGTAGTGATTGCAAATAATAGGCCGTACCAGTAAAGTGAAAATTTCCACGAAATTAAATGCTATAAATTTAAAATAAAGAGGAATATGCTGAAACACACTATTTTTTCAATGATTAAATGATAAGCTATTCTACATGTTATTAGCTTCGTAATGGTGAAAAATTGCAAGTTTATTACTTAGATACAAGTTTTTAAATCAGCGTTTTAAAAAGCAGTGAACTCAGTTCAACGCCACAGTAGGAATAAAACAACAGTATTAACCTACATGAATCATTCATTATCTTTAACAAATAAAATCAAATAGACTTGTCCATAGGATAATGATTTTGGCTTAATACATCAAATGTTCAAAATGGCCACCCCGTTGCTGCAAACATATTGTAGAGCGAAGTGGAATTTGATGAGTTGCCCTACGAATCATCTCGGGATCATTTTTGATTTCGTTTGCAACAAGCAAAACTCTTTCTTCAAGTTCTGCTTCGCTGTTTATGGCACTGCTGTACACCCTTTGTTTCATTGTCCCCCATAAAAAATAGTCGAGAGGTGTGAGATCTGGGGAAGCCGCCGGCCACCCAACAGGTCCTTGTCGACCGATCCAGCGGCCTGGATAATTTTCATTAAGAAAAGACCTGACAATCAGTGAGTAATGGGCAGGACATCCATCCATTTGAAGCATCATTCTTCGACGGGTTTGCAGCGGCACTTCTTCCAACAGCAAGGGCAGTTCAGTCTGCAAAAGCTCCAGAAATCTCTCTCCGTTTAATGTCCTCGGAAGTATTATTGGACCAATCAAAAAGTAGTCAATCAGTGCGGCCCACACATTTACAGAAAATTTCACTTGAAATGTTGAAGCCCTTTTCAGCCCAGGGTTTTCATCTTTTGGGCACCACTTATGTATGAGAATTGAGATTCATCTGTCCACAGAATTGTTTTCGGGAATTCAGGATTGTCTCTTATTTTTATTAAAATCCATGTAGACATAACGCACCTTGGACGCCAATCCACATCTTCATGCAAGTGCAATGGTATGGATGCAATCCTGCTTTCCTCAAGATGCGCCAAACCGATTTCAGGGATACGCCAAACGTCTCGTACTAGTAGTCGGGTCAGCAAACAAATCATCCAAAATGGCTTCTTCGATAGCAACATGAATAATAACACCTGATTCGCGGCGATCTCGAGGCAAACCAAGTCCGGTGCTAGCCAGTCTTCTATGTACTTCTTGGAAGTTACGGGCTGATGGAACAGGGCGTCGAATTGGAAATGCAGCTAGATAAGCTGTGCAAGCAGCTCTAGCACTCCCTCGGTACATTCCATAATAATAATGGATATCGGCAATGTGTGCCGGAGGGAAATCACTTATACGTGGCATCGCGACCAAAAAGCGAAAGCGTGATATGTAGCAAACGAAACTGATAAAGTTGGCAGGAGAAACACAAATAGCTGCCTAACTGCCCAGCATTCAATTGTTTTTCATCTGGGCCCGCCTCCCCACTCGTACTTCAGCCCGCGCGACTCTACATGATAAACAATGGTTCCTAGCAAGACGATGCGCATGGGCTTTTTTATAAACACTTATAGAAACTGTTACATTTGAGTAATAAACGTGCAATTTTTACTTTTATAAAGCTGATAACATGTAGAATAACTTACAAATAAAAAAAGGTAGGGTACAAGGGACGATATTTATAGAAAATTGGAAATTATTGTAAAAATGATAAAAAAAAACAGATTTTCATCAAAGTTTTCTTTATTCTAAATGGATGTCATTACTTTTCCTGGAATTCTTCACTTTTCAGGCACGTCCTTTTAGCAGCAATCACTACAAAATGTATTCCAATATGATAGGACATTTAGTTTAATAGTTGTAACGAGTTATTTCAATATTGTTAGAAGCTGCTGCTAAACATTTTAAAATATTCATATATTCATAAAAAATCAAATTCATGTTTTTTTGATGATTTATCCGTCGATTTTGATATGTGCACCTTATGAAGACTCACACTGTATTTGACTGGATGAAACAATTCCAACACAATCCCTTATATTCTTGAGCCACGACAACTTTTTCCTTCATTGCCTTGCATCATTGTATTAGTGTGTACCCTTTACCCCTTAATATGTGGCATAGATAGCTATTATTTATCTGAAATGATCTTGCTCTGCCAATCAAATAGTTATTCACTGTGGAAATGAGCTCCACAATGGAACAACATGCGCCTAAGCAAGAGATACTTACCTTCTAGAAACTGTCTATCATAGAGGTATTGCCACTACCTTTTTAACCATCCCTTATATCGACTTTAAGGATCAAATCGCTGATGTTCGACATTCCAAATGTATTGCCAAGAGTGATCACCCTGTAGGGCTTTACACGCGCCAGCTTGCTAGTTTATAAACAGATATCCCAAATCACATCCGCTGATGAGTATGCACATTGCAATTTATTCTTATCAGCCAAATTGGGAACATTATTGAGCTGATATGTGAAGGTATCGCCGCTCTGGGGACAGTCCACTTGGGGGTAGCGCTTGCCGTTCTATCCTATGTGGAGACCAGCTGTGCTCTGCAGTGCCAACTATACTAAGTACCTCCTTTTAAAACTCATTACTGTGTTTACTTATGAGCACTCGCGAGTAATCTGTTTAACAGCCCTTTGTTGCGCACAGGCGAAAGTCTGCTCAACCTCGAGCAACTAAACCTCAACTCACAATCGCGACAATATGAGGCTTCCTATAAATAAATAAATGAATAGCGTCTATTGCCTAACAGTTAAGGAAACCATTTACAGTACAATCCTATGCTAAATCTTCAATTGACCGTAAATTCGTCTGTCAAGTTCTGGTGAACTAACCCATAATTCTTGATGTGATAAGGCTCCTTCTGCGTCTGAAGTATCATGTTGGGTGTTATTTGTGACGCTTGGTGTTTGTGATTCGTGTCACCCAAGGCAACCCATGTCAGTATCAAACCGAAAAGGTATTGCGGTTCAGTTGCAACTTACTATTCAACCCTTAAATAGTCTTCTGTCTAAAGAGAGCTGTTATTTTTAGAGAAACTTTACGTTGAAAAGTAAGTTTTGATATAGTTGTAGTCTCCGTTCCTGGTGGATACATCATCATCGTCATATAAAATACTCGTAAGTAAACAGATCCAGTCTAAGTACCATGGGTGGATCTTAATTTTCTTAACTGAGAGAAACCGATTCAGAATTATTTGCTAGTCGTAATTTTCAAAAATCTTCTAATCTAGTACATAAACATAAACATGGGTAGAGTATGACACGCTATTTGAGGTTTTTAAAGTTGAAATAAAAAATACATACGGAATTTACAATACAAAATAACACATCTATTTGCTAACTTGATCGAGCATTTAACATTGGATGTGGATATGTGACAAGCTTATGAGAGCTTTAGAAGTACCATCTTCAATGATAAAAATGCTCAATTCTTCCTGGAGCGAAATGCGACTAAACTGATTACTGCTGGACAATAAAATACATTTTGATGATGATGCGCTTAAGCTCGAGCTTTTAGATCTATGTCGCCTTAATAAACATCAAGCTTGTAACTTCCATATCTGTCAAAATATTTAACAATCTACATTAAGGTGCACACAGAGAAAATTAAGAATTATGAATTTTCAAAATCGTTTCGGTCGTTTTAAATCAAGTCTTCGATATGTTTCACACACTTGGCCCAAACTGTAGGAGTCACGTTCGCTAGTATCGTCTAAAACTTCCAAAACTTTCTTGTCACCATAGCCATCCAATACGACGATCATAGTACTGTTTAGCTATACCCCAGACTCACTCAACAGAGTTGACTTGACAATGGTAACGGGGGAGCAGCAAAACCTGATGTCCAGGTTGATTAACATCTTGTCTATGAGATATCTTGGAGCCGCTGGTTTATTAAGGCGACATAGATTCAAAAGCTCGAGTTTAAAAGCGTCTTCATCAAAATGTATCTTTTTGTCTTGCAGCCATTGCTTCAACTGCATTTTACTCCAACTGGAGTTGGACATTTTTTCCTGTTAAGGCACTATGGTAAGAGGCCTTATCCATGATTACTAAAGATGGCTCTTGTAACGCTGGTATCAGCTTCTCACATACCCATCTTTTTGATAGATTGTTTGTCCGTGGAATCGTGGTAGCCAGTACTTTTTGATTTTGTAGCAAATAACAATGCAGTATCTCTCAAAAAACCGTTTTTGCCGGTACCCTGATGGCTGCTTTTCAAACTCTTTAGCAAATATCCACGATTCATATAAGAAAACGCATTGGAGAGAGCTTGTAATATTCGGGTTATTCATATAATGACTCATAAAATAGATACGTTTGGAAACAATATCTGATTTTCACACAGGAGTCGGTGGTTATCTTCTGTCTTGTAGGAAACACCACAAGCTTTTAATAGACGCCTTAAACTTGAATCCGAGGCGCTGTATATGTACCTTTTCTGAAGCACTTGATTGAGTGCAGAGGTCGTGATATTTTGTCCTTTACTTCTCATATCGTAGGAAGTATTCCCAAGTTCTGTTCTGACTTAAAAACGTACGTCTTTGAGCTTACCGAACAGACATTCACACACAGGGGAACTGGCATGTGTATGTATGAGAGAGATGGAGATATAAATAGATACTTCTAGTCATACTTTAACCCGCAAAGAAATTAAAATTATCTAGCAATTTAAAAACCGAGGCACGTGCCATTTATGCTTAGTTTACGTCTACTTCCTGCCTTAGATATATTACTGTTGTTTCCTAATATTTCTGTAGATCGCTGTATGCGTTGATCGCATTGTTCTTCCCAGTAACCTCCCATGTTATCCTGTCCTCCATCCTTCAATCTCCAATCGCCCGCATTCACGACCGTGTGACAGTTGCAGCATGTTTTGTCATGCCTTCATTGTGTAACATGCGCTCAATTTGTGCTGTAATGCACAGACCTTCATCCATCATTTATTCCCAACCTGATACAACGCCGACTCATCTATTAGTGATTGTCCTCTAGGAAGGGCTAGTTGCTAGAGCTTCCGATATCAGTTTTCTACCCAAACTGATTCCGGACATCCATCATCTCGCAACGGATAGTTTGTTCGTCGTTATTTTGGACGAGATAAGCTCACACTGCACAGGAGGATAACGGATAGGTACTTCCGCGGTTGCTAGCGGTAACATGAAATAATCAGTTATAGTGGAAAAAGTCACAGCTATTTTCAACAACTCGTTTAAATAAACCTTTCTCTAATGCGGTGATACGAAGATAACATATACTTTTTCCTGGAAATATCGCTACCATTTTCTTAGTTCACCCAATACACAAGTATCTAAATATATAACAATAACAGGGAATCTGTACAGGTATATAAAAATAAGGCGTTTCGATTTTAAATCGACGACTCTGAAACATATAAATTTAAATCGACTCTGCTTATTATGAAAGTACCATCACTTCCCTACAAACATAGAAACAGGCTTTTAAGTCCAACTTGTAGAAATGTCAGAATATATGAAAATAGTAGGGAATCTGTATCGGTGTACAGGGTGTTTTCAAAGTTGGGTTTAACTGCTTGTAGGACTCGTTAAATGGAGATGATATACCAAAAATCAACTATGTAAAAGTTGCATAATAAAAGAAATAGTAAAAGACTGAATATTTAAAAAAAATAAGAATGCTAATACACAGATTTTTTGATATTCTCGGCACTGACGTGTAAAGTCTTAGCGTTTCTTATTTACTACTCTTATGAATTTGGACAACTTTTTGTGTTCTCGTACGGTTTTCAGAGTCTTTGGTCCAATCAGTTGTATTAGTCTTTTAATAGTGCGTATAATTCAATTTGTTTGACTATTTTATTGGAACAAATGGCTTACGTTTACGAAAACAATGAATTAGTTCACATAATACTAACATAAGGGGAGTGCCAACAAAATGCAGCCGCAGCATGCAGGTTGTATGCGGAAAAGTTTCCTTTAAGAAATCATCCGGCCACACGGACGTATGCAAATTAAGTTATTAGACTTCGTGACACAGGATATTCAAAAAAACAACGAGGAGGTCATGCTGGAAGACCTGTTCAACCCGAAATGTTACAAATTGAGGAAGACATTTTAGAAATGGTCGAAGACGACTCAGTAATGAGTACTAGAGCCGTAGCAGCTCAAGTTGAAGTTTCTCATAGTAAAGTGTAAAAGACAATACGACAAGAACAGTATTATCCTCATCATTATACGGGTACAATCTTTACAACCTGAAGATAATCCTAGAAGAGTTGAAGTGTGTTAGTGGCATTTTTAAAAGTTCTACAGAAATAAAGATTTTGCGAAATTAATTTTGTGTACAGACGAGGCCACATTCAAACCAAATGGAGTGCAGAATTTCGACAACAATCATGTTTGGCCAGTAGAAAATCCACTTGCTGTAAAATGGTATGCTTTCTACTCCGACTGACCGGTGAAATTTATTCAGATTTTCTTCAACACAATCTGCCACAATTATTAGAAGATGTTCCTCTAAATGTGAGACAGAATATGTGGTTCCTGCACGATGGGGTTCAACACATTTTGGATAAGAAGCTGATGAACATCTAAATAATGAGTTTCGAATAGATGGATAGGGAGCAATGTACCCATTTCTTGGCCTGCTCGCTCCCCAGATTTAACACCTCGCATTTTTTTTTGTGGGGCTATTTGAAAGAGTGGGTGTTTCATGATGGAGCAGTAAATACTCTGAAGAACTTCAACAGCGCACTGAAAATGCTTGTGATTAATTCTCGTGGACACCAAGATTCTATGTTCAAAGCTTATAAAGAGTCGTAGATTCGCCAAACAAGATTTTGCGTACAAGAATTTTTTACATATCTATTATATCTTGCCATGAACAAAAAGTGATAAGATGGTCAGGTTTTTCTGTCAAGTTTTTGTGGTGGCTGCGTGTACTGTTTGGTGATGAAGAAGCATTCAGTTTTCGTACATTTACGGTGTCAGCTAAATGTTAAATTTGGTGTTGCCTATTAAGAAGCCGTTTTGTGATTGCTCAAAATGCGTGAAGGCGGTTTATCGATAATAGAAGTTTCTAGGGGGACCAACAGATCCTCACGCAGTATTCTGCAGTGTGGAAGCCCGGGGATAGCAAGCGAGGAGTTCTGGACGTCCCAGAGGGACTACAGAGCTACAAGTCCGCCGCTTAGGACTTCTGGCTTTGAAGCTGCAGTAGCCTGTGATGAAATACCCCAACATAATATCGACCACCTTATCATCACGATTCCCGGGCGTCAATTGACAAATTCAATTCAATTCAATTCAATTCAATTCAATTCAATTCAATTCAATTCAATGGACTTTATTGTAACACATACATAATTATGTATCCTTACAAATGGCGAAGTCTGGCCAATGGCCATTTATACTTAACCATAAATGTCAAGCTGAAAATTCAACACTAGTGAGGGACACTGAATATATATCCCAAAAAATATTAAAGTCGGATAAACATACGTATAGTTTGGCAAACGGACCTGCAACATCAGGGTATCGGTGAGGGGAAAGCAAAACATGGCTGGTTTCATTCATAAAATGCCAGCGGCGTGCGGTATTTTATAAAAGTTTGGGATTATTTCATAATTGGTTTAAATTTAGTAAACTATACGTTTATGTTTCACTTTAAATTTGGGAAGTATCTCAATAAGCCCACAATGATATGGAGCATTGTCCATAATAGTAAATAAAGTCTCGGGTAAACTCAAAAATAGCTGTTCTCTACAGTCTACTCCATGTAAAAAAAACACTTGAGTTTGTTTCTACACTTCAACAAACGGAAAAATATCTACTCACTTCCCAAAATTGCCACAATTCAAAAAATCATGATAACTGCGCGATTTAAAACCTAATTTGAAAATCAAGCTAGCGTTTTTGTCAAAGCCGTAAATAAAATATATTTTTCAAATACAAATAGATACTTAACGTGGTTTTTTACCTTGAGAATATATATATATATATATATATATATATATATATATATATATATATATAATATTATACATCCGTGATCTTATAATATGCTCATTTACTTTAAAAAGTGCCACAAGCCGAAACATGACCAGAATTAATTTTTATTTTATAATCCGCATCTTTCTGGATTCCTATTGTTGCAATTTTGGACTGTTGATGTGGATATTTCTAGAGCATCGGTGTCGCTTAAATAGAAACAAAGAACTTTAAACATATTTCATATCCGTTTAACTTATAACCTCTGTAATAAATAATACTTACATTATACAGCATTTCAAAATTACATTTCACCTATTGAATTAGCATTGGTGTTCGTCAACTTCATTATTATCATCATCGTCACTGTCGTTATCAGTTTCGCTGTCGTCATCTTGCCCTATAGTTACTATAACTGGTTCCATTTCCTCCATAAATTGATCTTTTTCCGAAAATTTATCTTCAATGTCCCTAACATGTTTACAAAATTTCTGCCAGTCATTAATGGATATTAAGGACATCGCTTCCTGAGTAACTTCTTTCAGTGCGCTTAAACTGAAGTTTCCAGTGGTTTGCGGCTTCTTATATGAAATTTAAGTTTTGCCCAAGCTAATTCTATTGGGTTTAGCTCGCATAAATAAGGAGGTGTTCTTAGAGGAGTATGTCCATATGATCTTATGATCCGATCAACTACATAATTTTTTTGGTTGCCAGGGGGCTTATGAAGTAAGACCAGATCAGTCAAATTTTCTGGCAGTTGCCTCATGATTTATGCCTATAAAATATTTTATTGTATAGTTTGGTATGTACATGCATGTTTTGAGTCATAAGTACCTTTCTTTGTCAACCAGACCATTATATCTTTTTTCGAAGATGATTTTGTCGGGGTTTTACCTTCCTGGACGGAATGATATGGAGCATTGTCAAATACTATAACCGAATTGGCAGGTATATTCGGGAAGAGTTTTTCGGTGAGCCAGCGTGTGAAATTTTCCCGATTCATCTGACCGTGGTAATCGCCTGTAGCTAATCCCGCCTTAAATATCAAACAGGCATTGTCAACAAATCCATTTTCTGAACCTGCATGCACTATAATGAGTCGACCTAAAATATACAAGACGATTATATAATATGTTACAAATCAGAGTTAAATTTGACATTTATATATCAATTTTGCTTACCTGTAGAACCTATACTGCTTATTACACCAGAAACAGTTTCGCTCTGCCAGCATTTTTTGAAAGTCAAGTCATTGTCCACACAGGTTTCGTCCAAATAAACAATATTGCGCCATTCTTCACGATATCTATGCATTTCACGGATGTATTTGTACCGCCATTGCAATATATTAGGCCTCTCCATCAAAACTTTTCTTTTATTTTGACGTTTGCGCCAAAAAAAAACATTTGATTTTAATAAACTACTGAGTGTTTCCCTATAATAGGGGAAATTTGAGTCTTCTCGAAACTTTTGTAATAACTTCCTAGTTGTCGGGACAACTTTATATTCAAGATAAAATCTGTTTATCAAATGGCTAATAATCTGAAAATCAAAATCTTCATCTTTCTCAACAAGAGTCTGACGCGGTCTTTTTTTCCCGGGACTGGATAACATTTTATTGGGGTTATTTTCTAGTCTTTCTTTATCTTCGTTATGAATTTTCCTAACAGAAGATACTCCGACTCCGGTATAAAGGGACACCCTATCAAGCTTACGTTTAAGCAGCAACTTGAGGGAATTGTTTGCCGCTTCCTCATCGCAAACCCTATAAATAATCATCAGAATGTTAGCTTAGCATTTCCTTGTTTTTTATTTATATTCAGACTCAGTCGTCAAAAACTACAATTATTGCATATTATTATTACTAACCTATAAACATTCCCAATCACTCCTCTTGTTTGGCTATGAAGCGTCTTTCCGCGAGTAAATTGACTCATTTTAAAAAAATAATACTGAAACGAATAACAATAACAAAACACTAAACTATTCAAAAACACACAGCACTGAACATACAAACTTAATAGAACAATAAATAGTTAACAATAATAGTTGTAAAACTCATACACGACAATCAACGGAGATAAAACCTACGCCACTGGACTTTTCAATAGTATGGATATTCTAAGAAAGGAGCAAAAAATTGTCTGGGACGCTACCCAATAGGGAGTCGAATTTTCTCATGGCGACAAAACATGTGAGGATATCCGCCAATCAGATTCGTTCATGCGGTGTCCAATATACCTTCCGGGTGGTTGTTGCCAGCTCAACCGATGTCGATAAGATCTTTGGAAAAATGTTTACTTATAATACGATTCAGTAGTAAAAAATAGTTATTAAATACAAATAGAGCTAACAACCCATTAAAATACTCAGTATTTTTAATTATTATTCTTTGGAATTGTGAAAAATCGATTTTAAAATCATTGAAATTACTTCATTATTGCTTTTTTGTAGTTAAATTTGGCAATATCGAATATTTTCGGTCGCATTCCTTTCGCTGTTGCAGATCCGTTTGCCAAACTATAGGTGTTCACCTTTTTTTGTCACTCGGTATAGTTCAGTGATAGCTAGTTCGTAATCCGAATTATGCAGAGGTCGCAATTTTATAAAAGAAACTCCAAGCAACGATAAGAATCACAGTTACGTGATAAAAGTATAAGGCCTTCAGTATTTGGCACAAACGCCTACAGAACAATTAGCGTTATCCATTTTTATCAATGAGATGTATAACATCCAAGTAAAACAAAACCTGAATATGAGCAGTATCCAGCGAATAGCCGTTTCCGTCAGTATTCTTCATCCGGCGCGGCGGCAAGGGAGTCTGCCCCATCCTCCTCCGGGGCCTTTATTTACGGCAACTACTGCCGCCAACAGAGAATAAATATTTAACGAGTCAGGCCGCGGTGTAAATCTCACACTTATCTCTGTGGTATTTCCACAACTCCGCAACTCCACGGTAACTCCGCTGCTTCCACGGCGACTCCGTGTCCGCCGCTTTTTGTTTATTTACTTGGCCGACGGCGGATTTTATGTCACCCCTGTCGGCGGTTCGGTAAGCTGAGGGGTCGCTATTCCCGGGAACGGAGTGATGGGAATGCTCTTAGTCGTGGGAGTTTTTTCACTCAAGAGAAATTTTAATGAATACTATTGTCGAAAATGCATCATGTCTATGAGATGAATGCAGAATTTCAAAAGCTGGTTTCTTGGGTAATTCGGGTGCGTATTTCACGGATCTGTTGTCAGTTTCTTGCTGAGATACAGGAAGCCTAAAGAGACCCACTTTGTGACTAAAAATGAGTTTCTGCAGGGATGTATTTAGCGTTGCCAAACATCCGAGTAGTAGACAGTAACTCAGCAAGGCATTCTTGATGCGATAATTGTCTCTGGAAGTTGCAATAAATTATGGCGCGAAAATGTTCTCGGTTGAGTTCCATTTTTCTAATGACTTGGTGACACTTAAAAATTCACTGTAGTGAGAACACTGCACGTATTGTTGTGAAACTTTAAATTTAAGTTTACTGAACAGTGATGTTAAGATTCAGTACTGACGTTCGATCCGCACGGCCTACTATGTATCTATATGCAAAACTTAAAAGGCATTCCCTCGTATCTAGTACTAGTACTAGTCTCACGGGAGGAAACATGGAAATGCATCGAGAAGCTTTAAAACTTACCTCCTGGGTAAATCTGGCGCAAGGACCACTAATCTAAAATCCTAGAAAGGTCAATTTTTTTTTTACTGAAAACAACTCTTTAATATAACCATTGGAACATTTGATGACAATTTTCACATATATATATACTAAGTGACATATAAATCCGAACACCCAGTTTAAATGGTTTTATTTTAATAAAAGTTAGTGGATGTATTTATCTTACTGTAAATAACAAGTGAAAAAATTTTCAGCCTTATCAGTTGGACTTTCCGGTTTTTAAACTGCTTTTTTTTTATTCACTTACGCTCTAAAAATGAATATTTCAGCCGCAGTAAAGAATCAACGTTGGCGGATTTTGGTTCTTGACATCCTTTACGATCGGTTACAATGCCTAGAGTACGGAGACCTGTACGATTTCGTCAACTTTGTGAGTTTGATAGGGGCCGTATAGTGGGACTTCGGGAAGCTGGACTTTCTTTTCGGGTAATTGCAGTTAGAGTGCAAAGAAGTGTAGACACTGTGGTTAGGTGTTGTCCGGCATGGCTTCGAGGAGGCCGTAAGCAAAGAGCAAGGGGCATTGGACGCCGCCGTAGAACAACAGACCGTGAAGATCGCCGCCTAAGATTATTGGCCTTAAGGGACCGTTTCTCCACTACCAGGTCCAAATGAATTGGAAATGAATGGTTTGCAGAACACGGAAGACCTATTGGCATGCTAAGTGTTTACCGACGAATGAGAAGTTTTGGCTTGTTTTCATACCGGCCACACTGGGTCCTCCCTTTAACTCGAGAACACCGACGTAATCGCCTTGAGTGGTGCAGACAACGGTCACTCTGGGATCAGGAATGGAACAGTATTGTCTTTAGTGACGAGTCTCGATTTTGTTTAGGCATGCACGATGGTCGTGCCAGGGCTAGAAGGCGACGTGGTGAAAGGAGGAATCCACAGTTTTTTGTTGAAAGACATGTTCATCATACTGTTGGAGTTATGGTTTGGGGTGCTATAGCTTATGGTTCCAGGTCACCTTTAATCTTCATCAGAGGTAACATGAACGCGCAGCGTTATATCCACGAAGTTCTAGAACCCCATCTCTTACCCTATCTTGACACCCTGGCAGATCCAACTTTCCAACAAGATAATGCCCGACCACATGTTGCAAGAGTCACAATAGACTTCTTTCAACATAATGATGTCACATTGTTACCATGGCCACCAAGATCTCCCGACTTATCCCCAATTGAGCACGTGTGGGATATGATGGGTAGGAGATTGCTCAATTTGCAACGTCCTCCTCAGACTCTAGAAGCACTTCGAGAGGAGTTGGTGGTTGCCTGGAATGAGATACCACAGGAGAACATTGACCACCTGATCAGAAGCATGCCTAGGCGCGTTGGAGAATGCGTAGCACATCAGGGTGCATCCACACATTATTAAAGGTCAAAGGGCTTTAAAGCAGTGCAATCATTTTGAAATTTTTATCATTTACTTATTATGCTTCATTAAGTACTTATACAAAATTTTATTAAAATAAAACCATTTAAACTGGGTGTTCGGATTTATATGTCACTTAGTATACATGCGATTTGAACCAAAATGTGGGTATCTATTGGTACGTGTTCGTTTTTAATATGCTAACACAACATGAGACAGGGCAGTCAATCAATTATCGCGACACACTTTCTAGGAACGAATAGAGGTAAAAATAAATGAACCTGGAATACAGATAGACGATGCAAAACATTAGAAAAAAACACTTGAATGCCAAAAAATTAAAGTTTGCTGCTTTTGTCTTCAAAAATAGGTGACCAACAGTCGACAAAGTAAGACAGAGTATTATTTCGATCAAAATATCTTGTATGTTCAAAAATTGTGATTCCAACCATATAAGATGTCATTGAATAGACCATTTTTATTATACTGAATTATACTTGCTATATAAAAAAATGCATACGAGGAAGAAGCTTATACTTGTATAAATTTTTCTAATCTACTTTTTTAGATATTTCTTATGATAACGGAGCTATCAACCGATTATATTCTAAAAACTCACCCTGTATGTGTAAATCTCATTGATTTCCACATGCTCTTCCAAGCACCATATAGAGCTTGTGACGTGATGTCTATTATATCTGAATGTGATATCCAATTCGATATGTACGAATATATTGCAAACAGCGTGTTGCTTTTCGATTTAAAGTTAAAATTGCTGAAACTTGTATATACCAATACAGATTCTCTATTTTTACTAACAATACTAGGATAGAACATGCAATGAGGCTGCTTTTTATAAACATAGATCCTGAGGTGTAACTGTATTTACGGAGTCAAAAAATAAGGGTAAAACATAGATTGCTATATTCTTGAGCTGCGACAACCTTTTCCTTCCGATACTTATTTATTTATTTATTTCCAACAGGTGAAACCCAATTACAGGAAACGCTGAAAAAAAAAATAACAATTAAAGATACATGGTTCTTGGACTTAAATCTATAGTATCAAACATTCTAAATAAGACTGGGTGATCTATAGCAGTTAATAATCGATGCACAACTGTCACTGTAAATATCACACGATTCAGTAACACATGACGCAGCACATGAGATTAATTGGCGATTTTGTCATAACATTTGTACGGCCAGCTTCACAATAGAATGCCGTTTGTTGTCGACTCCCTAGCCTTGGAACGCGGAAACATATTTTTTCAAGTAAATTTTGACAGTCAATTTTATTGTGAATGAGGCCATACAAAAACGACAAAGCAAATATGTTTCGTCTTGTTGACAGTGAATCCAAATTGAAAAACTCTTTCTGGATAAGAACCTGTGCATTTAAGGTGAAAATACTTGAAAGCTTTACGTTGAATGGCCTCAAGGATCACGACAGAATTTTGGTATATAGGAGACCAGATCAGAGTCGCATACTCCAACTTGCTCCTGACAAAAGTAAAAAATAAAGTTATTAATGTATCAACATTGGAGAAACCCTTCCAGTTTCTGATACAGAAACCAAGTAGTCGAGTGGCAGCCGACGAGATATTGAGTATATGCTCAGTAAACGTTAGCTTGGTATCAAAAATGACTCCAAGGTCTCTATAAGAGGTGCATCTGTCTATAACCTGACCATTGATGTTATAATTATCATAAATTAAATAGTTAACTTTTCTTGTATAAATCATAACTTTACATTTCGAAACATTCAGACTGAGACAGTTTCGTGAACACCATGACGAAATTAGAGCTAAGTCATCTTGCAACATGACGCAATCCTCGACTGTCTTGACTGACGTGCAGATTTTAAGGTCATCAGCGAAAAACAAATAATGGAAACACTTCAGTTCAAAAGACAAGTCATTAATAAATATTAAAAACAATAATGGACCTAGATTTGACCCTTGAGGTACCCCAGACGTGGCCCGATAGTAACTCGACCTATGACCATCATATTCGACAAATAACCTTCTATCCCTCAAATATGAATTCATGAGCGACAGCATTGCATCAGACATACCCACTGTTTTAAGCTTATCCAGAAGTGCATAATGATCAACTTGATCGAACGCCTTCTGAATATCTGTGTAGATGACATCAACTTGTCCCTGAACGTCCAGTATTTCAGAAATGTACTGAGTAATTAGAGCCAAGATGGTGACCGTAGATCTGCCTCTCACATTCCTCTGCCTAATTCTACCAGTCTGTACTTTCCACCACTTAGTATATTGTATAGTTAGTCTTTCACTGGAAATGTTATTATCCATCATCAGCTTCACAATGGAACAACATACGCTTGAGCAAATGATGCTTAATTTCCAGAAACTATCTGCCATAGAGTGTCACTACTTTTTCAATCATCCCTTATATCCACTACAAATACCAAATCGCATTATAAGCTGATGTTTGACATTCCAAACGTATCGCCTCGAGTGACCACCCTGTAAGGCTTTACACGCGCCAGCTCGTTTAGTTTATGAACAGGTATCCTAAACCACATCCGCCGATGAGTATGCATATTCAACAATGGTGTATTCTTATCAGCCAAATTGGGGATATTATTGATTATGAAAACCAGGTGGGCTGACACGTGAAGGCATTGCCGCTCTGGGGACAGTCGACTTGGGGTCTCACTTGCCATTGTGATGTGTTCTATACTGCCTGCTTTTCAAACTTTCATTACAGTGTTTACTTATGAGTACTTGCGAGTTATTTTTTTAACAGCCCCTTGCAGCGCACAAGCGAAAGTCTGCTTAACGTTGAGCAACTGAACCAGTGGCGGCTCGTGGCAAAATAAAAAAGGTGTTCTGCAAATCCGAACTTACCTATTTTTTATATGTCAGTTCGATCCTGCGCTGCTTCTTAGCAGCAAATTTGTCGATCACCTTCCCGTTGAAATTTTCCATGGTCGAAATAAATTCCTGGTAAGTCTTGATTCTTTTCAATGTTGAGAAATTTCGCTCAGCCTCTGATGTTGACATAGGAGTTGTAACAATAATTTCTGATAGCTTTTTTGTTTCTTTTAGTATTTCCTCCAAACTATTTTGTATAAAAAATTTCAAAAGAGACAGAGTTCCATATAAATCTCGGCAACCATTACGTGCATAAATAACAGACAACTCTGTCTTTAAACGACTTTTTTCTAATTCGGGATAAGCCAAGCAGGTAGTTTCCAACTTGTCATCAGGAAACTTACCACAGTATTCTCCAAAGTGTTTGGGGAAAAAAGGGATGCGGCTACCAAATGATCTTTGAATTGAAATCTGTCATTTGCAGAATTCACTATATTGTCGCATACTTCTAATGTGGCAACTCGGTGATCGTGACTGCTATTATTACGTCGTCTCCTTTTGTTGCGTTGGGGTTCTGTGCAAATACTTTTGGCTTCATTTATTATGTCATCAATTCTATTTCTCACATCGACAATACATTTATCAAAATTATCGATAGCCGTTTTAACTTGCGCTGGCTCGGTTTTTCTCTTCTGCAACTGGTTGAACAAGATGTCCACGTGAGGCATGACATGATGAAAAAATGTCAACCAAAACACGAAAACAGAATACCGCAAGCTGCCTTGCAAACGGGTTCATTTGTGAAATATTCTTCTATTTCTTCCATGCATTCAATGAGTGACTATCTGTTCCCAAACACTACATTTATTGTTCGAATATTAAAATTCCAACGAGTTGTTGCTCTTCGTGGAATTTTTTTCCCACAATTCTGTTCAGTACCTCTACGCGTTGAGGAGAATTATTAAAAAATCCCGGAATATCTTTCAAATTCCGAAAGAACACCCGAACTTGAGCTTTTGGGTAAGCAGCTTGGGACATAACCAGGTTTAACTGATACCCATAGCAATGCACATAGTGAGCAAATGGATATCTTTGTTTAATTTTTGCCTTTACTCCAGCATTTTGTCCGCTCATTACCGCGGCTCCGTCATAGCTTTGTGAAATCAGTTTGTTAGGGAAATTTCCTATTAATGGATCTACGACGCTCAAAATATGTCTTATGAGAGTATCAGCGTCAGATTTTTCGGGATTCATATAATTCCAAAAAGGTTCTACTGGTTCGCCGTTAAATACGTATCTGAAAAATTGTTACCAGTTGGGTTTTCCCCGAAATGTCCGTTGTTTCATCTGCTATTATCGCCAAATACCAGGCTCTGGTAATCTGTTTTATTATTTTTTTACGACAAACTTCAAGAATACAATCCAGTAGATCGTTTTGTATTTCTTTCGAAGTTCTTTTAAATATTGAAGCATTTTTTATGTGTTCGCTTAAGGTTGTATCAAGCTCAGTAGAAAAGTTAATCAGTCCACGAAATATTCCCGGGTTTGGGAGCTCTCGGTTTTTATTTTATTCAATCGATTATTTTTGATAGAACGTACCTGTTTTTTGTAACGGTATCATTATGCTGTTGTATATTTTTCCAATATGCTGAATCTAACTGAGCTCTGATGTTAAAAGTCCCCAATAAAGTCAATTCCATCGAATTATGAAGATGTGCTTTAGAGTTTTCATGCTTCTTAATTTTTTCACTCAGGTGCACTAAATCTGTAACACCTACCTCCGTCCAAGCTTTGTCATCCCCGAAAAGTATGCAAGGAAAGCAGAAAAGGGCATTCTTCCTATTGCACCCACAAATCTTGTAAATCTCCCTGCTGAAATTCCGCGTATAGCCCTTGCCCCAACTAACGCCCTGTGTTTCTATAAATATGTTCGGCAGCGGTCGACCTGACACGTTCAGCTCAATTTTTTCTTCAAATGTGTATTTCCAGAATCGTTTCACGCTGATAAGTCTGTAAACCACATCCATTGTCTTGCACTACCCTTCTACACAGCCACACAGTCGGTGAGTCACTAGTCACTCAACGTAACGTAAGATCCAAAATACCCGAATAAAAAAATTTTCGCATTCAAATTTTAAGCCACGTCACGCGACAAGACCAATACGCCAATACCGAGGACCGAGCACCGACCGACCAATCAGATATCGGACTTCGCATTAGATCTGTACGGATCTGCATAAATTGCAACACATGCTTATGCTTAAATCGCGCATTTGATTTTGTATAGAGAGACAAAAGCAAGCGCGTGCAGCGTGTGTCGAAGTAGTGCACAGACTCTTTTCAAGTGGCCCATGAATAATGTTACGCTGCGGTCGCGACAAAAATGACAAGTACACAATTGGTCGATTATAATGCTGCAAAACAGACTCGACGCCGTGTCTTACGGGGGCAGGCCGGTATTGTTTCTATTTGTGTGATTACATGGAAAATAAATAATGATCGAATTACTACGGCTTTTTTCTGTTAAGACAGAAGTTTTGGCAGTTCTGCCCCTCTGCAGAACTTAAGGGCTAGCCGCCCCTGAACTGAACCCCGACACAATCGGAACGGAGCGTCTTATAAATAAATAAATATAAATAAATAGCGTTTATTGCCCAACAGTTAGGGAAATCACTTACAGGACAATCTTAAGATCCTAAATCTTATGAACGTAGTGCGACCTCACCTCATCGTTATTATCTACTTTTTACTCATTCAGTGGAACAACCTCAATTAGGCTCGGTTTTATAAACGCAGGATAGCTCTCAAGTTGGATAACTACAACTTAAAATTTAAAATGAATACGATTGTCAAAAAAGCATCATGTCTCTATAACGCGAACGAAAAATCTCAAAAACTTGTTTCTTGGGTAAGTCGGGTGCGTATTTCACGAATCTGTTTTTGGTTTCTTTCTGGAATGTAGGAAGCCTAGAAAACCCACTTTGCGACTAAAAAATGTTTTTTTCAGTGTTGTTTTTATTTATTACTTACTGAGTTTCTTTCTCACGGGAGGCAAAAATGGAAATGTATCGAGAAGCTTTAAAATCTCCTAGATAAATCTGGCGCATGAGTCACTGATCTAAAATCCTGGAAAGGCCCATTTTTGACTGAAAACAATGCTTCCCCAGTCCTTTTTACGACCACATTGGAATATATTTGATGACAATTTTGACAAGTTTGCCACGATAACTACGTGCCGGAACCCCAGCTTTTCAGGTTCTTGAAAATGAGCCATGATGTTCTGAGAGTGAAGTTAGCTACAGCTCTCTTGCTATTTAAACTTTGCCTAGATTTGAACAGTAACTACTAAAAGTTTTACTCTACCGAACATTGACTGACTTGATATTTGTTTGGCTTTGTCAAATATACATCAAGGCCTAGTTGAATGATTTGAATTAAAATATAAATACCTTGGTACGTGTTTATTTTCTAAATACTGAAGTAATATGCTACAAGGCAGTTGAATCTATTTAGTCTAATCATATTAGCAAATTTCCCCGAAATAATTGTAAAGTCTGGTTTTATTGGTGCAAGTTGTTCAAGGGGGCATTTAAAACATGGACGTATGAAATGGGTACACCAATTTTTGTGGACTTTTTATTTGACAACAAAGAATGAAAAAACGTATTTTTTAGAATTCAGTCGGAAGTTTTGACAGAAGCGAAATAAATTTCAAATAAGATTTTTAGGTATTTATGAAACTTACAAAATGAGACCGCACGTGAAAAGATCCGACTTACATATAGCAAAAATGTTATGGCCGAAAAACGAGGCAAAATGCAAAATGTTTTAGCACTTGTTGGTAATGCGACGATACGCAACTACTTGAAATTCTTCAAATACGTAGGATTGATACTCCTAAATAACAACAACAAAATTGGAGTATATTGGTCAAGTGTTTTTTTGAGAATATATAATTGTTTATCCCAAAACACCTATTTTCCGGCCATCACTACTAGTTTATTGAGCAATATACAGGGCTCGTTCAAAGAACATTTAATAGCAACATATTCGTGTTTACTTTGCCGATATGAATCAAAAACCATTCCGAAAGATAAATGTTATTTTTATACGAAAAACAGTGGTTACGTTTGTTTCTTCTTCTAAACAAATTCAAACATTTCGAATTTGTGAGTAATTGAACAAATAATAATAATAATATTTATTTACTCTAAAATACAGGGAACATGAAACGAGTAAATAAATATAATATATCCATAGGAGGACAACGCCTGTGCATGGATCATATGTATGTTGAATTGCAAAATATAATAAAATAGAGAAAAAAGAAATTATTGGTAAGAATGGTAGAGCATTTATTGTGTAATATTTGAGATTATTTTATTAATTTGATTTCTCCCAATCGTGTTAATAAATTTTTTTAATTTTTTTTGAAGCCTAATGTATTGCGTAATTGTTTTACATTATTTGGTAAATGTTCGTACAATTTTGGAGCTATATATAGGTGACATCGTTTCATTAGGGATTTGTTTGGTTTAGGAACATTTTTTGCGCGTAATTTATATCTGGTTTTATGATTATGTTTAATTATGTCGTGTTCACTAATAGTTTTGTGATAATGAGTGATGGTATGTAAGAAGTAAAGTTGTTTAGTATCATATACTTGTGCATCATTATATAAGTCATTAGTTGGGTATAATTTTGATTTGCCTAACACTGATTTTAAAATTCTTCTTTGAAGTACATCTAGATCGTTAAAGTATGTCGTGCATGCAGCACCCCACACTACTATACCATATGTTATGTGTGGCTCGACTAAAGCTTGATATATTATTCGTAGATAATATTCAGTTAATATACCGGTTAGAAATTTTATTTTATATGCTATGAATCTAATTTTCTTTAGTATGTGAGAAATATGTACATCCCATCTCAAGTGGGGATCTAGATAAATTCCTAAATATTTAGTATCATTAACTCTATTGATTTTTATATTTTTATCATTTACCTTAAACCGAAGGTGGTTATATTTTGGTAGATGATTAGATAGTGATGAAAATGGTAAAGAATGAGTTTTAGTAAAGTTAATTGTTAATTTTCGGTTATTAAACCACTGAATAATTTTGCAAAAGTCATTTTGGATAATATCTTTTAGGTCGTTCCAATCCTTACCTTTATAGAGTATAGCAGTATCGTCTGCAAAACTGACTATTTTACCAGTACTGTTAATTTTGAATATATCGTTTAAATAAATATTGAATAACAGAGGACCCAAAATTGTACCTTGTGGAACACCACATTTAACAAACATTTCTTTACTATACGAGCTTAATAATTTTACTGATTGCGGTCTATTTGATAAATAATTTTCCATTAAAGTATACATCTATCCACGAAAACCTATTCTTTCTAAGATTTCCAAAAGTATATTGTGGTTAACTGTGTCAAACGCTTTTTGTAAGTCCACAAATACGCATATCGATGGTACTTTTCCATCTATATTTTGGGTTATTTCATCTACTATACTTAATACCCCATCTGTTGTAGATTTGCCCGCTATAAAACCATATTGATTTGAATTTAGAATTTTGAATTTATTAAGAAAATTAATCATTTTATTAAGGAGTAACTTCTCAAAAAATTTAGCTAAACTTGATATAAGTGAAATAAGTCGATAGTTAGTGACGTCCGTATTATCATTAGATTTATAGATAGGTATGATGATTGCTGTCTTGAAAGCTGATGGAAATACTCCAGATTGGAAGGATTTGTTAATGATATAAGCAAGTGGTTCTGTTATTTGTTTGGCCAGTATCTTTAGATGTTCAGCTCTAATTTCGTCAATTCCAGGGCTTTTTTATTTTTTAGAGTCATAATGGCATTGAAAACATCCTGATAGTCTACTTCAGTTAATACAAATGAATTATTCAGTCTTGTTTCATGCAGATGAATATCAGCATTTTGTTTGATATTATTTGCTAAGTTTCCTCCTATATTCGTGAAAAATTCTATGAACTCATCACATATTTGCTGAATATTGTCTGTTTTCTGTCCTGTTTTTGTTTTTATTTCATTAATATTGTTTTTTGAATAGGATGACTTATTGAATATATCATTGACAGTGGACCATAGGTGTCTAGAGTCATGTGAATTATTATTCAATTGTTTTATATAGTAATTTTTTTTTGCTTTTCTTAAAAGTTCTATAAATTTGTTTTTATACTGATTATAATGATCTATATTTTCTTTCGTGGGTAAATATTTCATGATTTTATACAGTCTTTCTTTTTCGTTTGCAGATTTTATTAGTCGTTTGGTCATCCAATCATTTCTGCTTTCTTCCTTGTGACTTATTTTAACCTTATTAGTACTAACTTCAATTACTTTTAGAATTTTGTGTATTAATAAATTTGTAGCTTCGTCTAAAGAATTTGTTAAAAAAATTTCGTCCCACGATTCCGTTTGTGCGATAATATTAATTTTGAGTTGTCAGTGAAATATTTGTATTCAAGGTTTCTTTCACTTTTTGTCCTTGGGCAGTTCTGGTTTTTATTTTGTGAAGATATCAATAATACAGTGGAATAATGATCTGTAATATCGGTTTCATAGATAATAGGCAGGTAAGAAAAATTATTGGAAATATCCTTTATAAAGCAGTGATCAATGCAGGTTTTACTGGTGGGTCGTGTTACTTTATTTATGTATGATAAAAAACCATTACTTGATAAAATGTTTAAATATTCTTTCACCATAGAATTTTCCTCTAAAATGTTTATATTGATGTCGCCTATAAATATTTGATTATGAAGGTGATTGTTTTCATTGTTTTTTAATAGTTCATCTATGTCTCTTATAAATGTATGAGGATCTGAAGATGGTGGTCGGTAAACACAAGTAATTTTGACTCTACGATTTTCAATTTGCATTGTTAGATTGATACCTTTTAGTTCATTGTTGATTGTAAATATGGTATGGTTATAAGGTAGATTGTTTCGTACATACACCATCACTCCATCGTTTTGATTATGGTTACCAAAATTATACAATGTATCGTACCCTTCTAAATGAAACAGAGTCACATCGCCCACTTGCCATGTTTCGGATAGAATGATTATATCTATATCACTTTGTATTCTTTTGCACTACGATATTCAAATAATGCGTTACTATACACATTTTAAAACAAAGCGGATGTATCTATCATCTTTTGTTGCGAATTACTCACAGATACGAAATGTTTGAATTTGTTTAGAAGAAAAAACGTAACCCATCCTTCTTTGCATAAAAATAACATTTATCTTCCGGAGTGGCTTGCGATTCACATCGGCAGGGTAAACTAGTGTATTTTGCTATAAAAATGCCCTCTGAACTAACCCTGTATATTGCTCAATAAACTAGTAGTGATTGCCGGAAGACAGGTGTTTTGGGATAAACAATTAGAAATTCTCAAAAACTACTTGACCAATCTACTCCAATGGATATTATGAAGTACGAATTCTACGAACATGAAGAAAGAAAACCTCATTACCAAGTGCGAAAACCTGCAGTTTACCTCGATTTTCGGCCATAACTCTCTTGCTATTGGTCGCCTCTTTTTATGTGTAATCTCATTTTGTAGGCCTCATAAATACTTACAAATATTATATGAAGAGTTGTTTCGTTCTTGCCATCACTTTCGATTGAATCCCAAAAAACGCGTTTTCTCATTCTTTGTTGTCAAATAAAAAGTTTTCACGTAAAAATTTGTGTACCCTTTTTGATGCGTCTATGTCCTCTTGAACAACTTGCAGCAATAAAACCAGACAATTATTGCGCAAGCCAGCGGTATTTTCGTCTAATATGGTTAGACTAATTGTCACAGCACACTGTGTAGGAATGAAGGAAATACATAATGAATGAACTATCACCTGGAATACAGATAGACAAAAATATACCGTCATTGATTGTCGTTGTACTTGAAAAACGCCACCATGGTGACCGATACGTTCTACAATATAGAGACAATGAGCCGGATTCATAAAACGAAGGATATCCTTGTACTTGCAAATTTTGAAGGAAATCCAATTGGTGTAATTGATTGTACACATATCGGAATCCTGAAAACGAATCGCCATGGAGATGAGTATATCAACCGAAAAGGGAAACCTACTTTAAGTGTGCAATCCACTTGTGATGCCAGAGAGATGTTCACAAGTGTTGATGTCAGTTGGCCTCGATCAGTGCATGATTCCAGAATATATCTGCGATGAACTTCAGGTCGTTGCCATTATTTTCTATAGTTGCCTCATCACTTGAGGATGACATGCTTATTAATTTGATAAAAAACTGCATAAATTAAAAATACGGAACGGTCAGTGTAAGCTCTGGAGTACAACTGTCGGTGATGCTAAGTGAACGAACTCCCACGTCAACTACAAGCTGGAACAAGTCAGGACCTGTCGCTCAAGATACAAATACCGGTCAACGTTTTACTTCGTCTTTGAGGATATCCTCGCGAGTATAAGGTAATCATTATGAATATGAAAACAAGGGTATGCTTATACTTCTACCTTTTTCTCGGCAGCAACACCTTATGCCGAGGATATGCTTCTCTTTTATGAATACGACTCATTGAAGCATACATCTGGTTTGATTCGGCCAGATCGTGGAGTCCTAAGGCTAAATAGGTTATCGCTGATTGCAAAGTTTATGGCTTTGTCAGAGCGAGTGGAGATCATAAGGAAATGTGTATGTTTTTGACAAGTGTAGATGTTCTACAAATTTGATGATAAAAGGTAACATAAAATAATACCATGACTTATTGTTTCTGTTAAATACATTATACTGTAAGTACCATGAAACAATTCGCTTGCAATTATTATACGAGTATATGCACACTCTACAGGTATTGCGTATTAGTGTATAAAGTTTCTGATGAAGCTCCAACTACTGTTAGATTTCAGATAAACACAAAGTTCACCGAATAACATGTTCAACTGTTTGGAAACACATAGTCTAACCAGCAATAGCAACTAATTGCGACACATAACCACAAAAGCTCAACACCTAATTTTGGGCTTTATAGTCCGATGTAAATGGGTAGCAAAAAAGTGCTGGCCACGATTTAAAAATGGTCTGTGTCTGAAGCAATATCCTTTTTGAGTGGAGACTGTATATAACAAATGCTTTCCTATGTTCCTCAAACATAACATTACCAAGAACGCGCTGGCACTATCAAATGTTCCTTCACCTCAGTTATCGTCTCTCTTGCGCGCATCGCCTCCGGCAGCCGATCAATTACAGCCCTTATTTATGGAGGAATCTCCGCGAACTGGCTGTGAACGGTGGTGTGGAGGCGACAAGCCGGCGGTAGAGCCAGCAGCGGTGGCACTGAGAAATCCCCTTTTAACATAGGAAATAAGCGTCTAAAGCCATCTAGAACCTCAAAAAATGGTTGAAATTACAGTTCTTATTTATGGAGCAATCTCCGCGAGTGGGCTGGTGGCGAAGCACTGCCGTAGAGAGAAAACAGGAAGTAAGCGTCAAGAATAGTTGAAACTACAACCCTTATTTAACCCTAGAAAGATAATCATATAATAACGAGCGCAAAAGATAATCATACGTCCAGGAGACAACCGGGTACAGTTGTTCCACAGCATTAACAGATCTTGTGGATGATATCATCAGAGAACAGGATGCGGGAAATGCTACTGTCTTGGTGTTATTGGACTACACGAAAGCATTTGACATGATTAATCATGAGATACTAGTGGCTATTCTGAAATATATTGGATTAAAGCAGCCGACCTATGCATTAATAAATTCTTTTTTAACTGAAAGGATGCAGCGCGTGACTTTGGACGGGATACAGTTACAATTACATCAGGGGTGCCCCAGGGCAGTATTTTGGGTCCATTATTGTATAGCCTATATACTTTTAATTTCATGAAGTCGCTAAGTTATTGTCAATATCATCTTTACGCTGACCACACTCAAATTTATGCCTCTTTTGGACCGACTGAATACCGACTTGAATAGCCTTCTCAAAACCTGTTAAAGATAAACCCTAGTAAATCGACGGCTATATTGTTTTGTAGTGATTCCTACAGAAACGTATTAGAAAACAATATTAAGCTCAAGCTAGGGGACAATATATCATTTAGGGATTCCGTGAAGGATTTGGGCTTAGTGGTTGACTCTAAACTTAAGTTTAGAGAGCTCATTACTCTATGTCTAATAAAAGCATATTCAATGCTAAAAGTAATTTACACCCATAGACATTACCTATCACAAAATACTAAAGCCACGCTCTGCGAAGCTTTAGTGTCGTCCCACTTCAACTTTTCTGATATGGTATATGGCCCATTCCTTGATAGTGTGATTCTTGTCTGAGACTGATATTTGGCATAAGCGGTAGACAAAGAGTATAGCACAAACTACCTGAACTGGGATGGTTGAATATGGCTCAGAGGCGTACCTTGCACTCTACTTCCTTCTTTACAAGATTATAAAATATGAAAGCCTCCCATATCTTCACTTAAAAATTAGTTACCGGACTGATATACATAATCTAAACATTAGAAGATTGAATTTGATTACAATACCATCACACATAAAGAATCATTTAAGAAATCATTCTCATATCAAATTGCCTTTTTGGTAAATAAATTCAAAATTAAAGATTTTTCTCTCTCGGTAGCTACATTTGAGAGGAACCTTAAAAGTGATTTACTATCTCAGATATCATAGAAAACACATCTCCTGCTCCCCCTTTTCTTTTCTTCTCTTTCCCCTCGCTTTCCCTTCTCACTCTAAATTTCCATTTCTGTACTTACTATTAATGGCTATATTTCTTAATATTAAAACATTATTGATTATCAATGTCTTAATAGCCATTTGTATTACTATAGAATTGTTTAAATTTCTTTTTTTTTTGGCTCTAGCAGCTGCTTCTTTAAGGGGCAAGCTGATGTAGCTCTTTATTCTCTTAAGGCTTTTTTTTGTTTGTAAACTTTGTATATACTGTTTAATGAGGGTAATAAGTATTATTATTATTATTATATGTAAAATTACGGTTTCTAATTCAAGGCATTAACTTTCTGTCGTAAGTTACAATTTAAATTAGCCGTTTAACTGCTACTCCAAGAAATAAGGCGACAATTTAGCAAAGCTGAACTATTTTTTTAAAATGACAAACAAAAATTGTATACTGCTTTTCAAATTAACAAAAGACAGTTTATTTTCTGAACGAACATTTTAAGTTAATTTAACTTTCATTAAAACATTTATTTTGCGTTGTAAAATTCACCTTCTGGCAACGAGTCAGTTTTGCATGGTAACTTTGTCATTCTGCAGACTTTGGATGAACAATATGAGTAGTAGTAGTAAACAGTAAAAAAATCAGTTTATTGGACAACCGACTATGTTTTTAAAAACAATCGACAAAAGTAAGGCTGCAACAGAAGCATCATCCCAGGTGTCCCAGATAATTACACAAAAGAAGAAAGCTTATGAAGACGGGGAAATTATAAAACAGGCGTTTTTAGAAGCTGCGGATTCATTATTTGCCAACTTTAGAAATAAAGACGAGATAGTGCCTGTTATAAAATCTATGCAACTTTCTGCTAATACAGTGATGAGACGAGTAAGAGTAATGAAATAGTTTTACAATTAAGAAATGACTTCGATAACTGTGCTTATTTTTCACTACTGCTGCATGAATCCACCGATGTCGTTGACACCTCTCAGATGACAGTGTTCGTCAGGATGGTTTTTAGTGATTTTACGATTAAAGGAGATCCTCTGAAGTTTATTCCACTAAAAGGACAGACTGCTGGCCACGACTTGTTTTCTTCTTCTAAACATATTATTACTTTTGAGAAAATTCCAATATCGAAGATGGTAGGCTCGACAACCGATGGCGCTCCAGCTATGGTGGGTCGTGACAGGGTCTCGTAAAGAGGAAAGTTTTCCGCAATTTCTCTGTTACCACTGCATTATCCATCAGCAAACAACGTTTTGAAATTGGTAGTAAAAATTGTGAACAAGATTTGAGCTCAAGCGTTACAAAGAAGATTGTTCAGTGGCCGATGAAATTGATTGTCAATGCTACTTCTTCACTCTGAAGTCCGATGGTTAAGTAGGGGACGAATTCTGTAACATTTTAATGATATCTGCCATAGTGATGAACCGATTCCGGAACTGGAAAATTCAATCCGGCTCAGAGAGTTTGATTTTCTTGTGGATATTACAGAAAATTAAATGAACTTAATTTGCAGCTTCAGGAGAGAGGCAAATAACTAGCAGAAATTTCTGATATAAAAGCGCTTATCAAAAAACTCGAGTTTTTAGAACAAAACAAAACTTAATCGATGGCAATACCAGGCATTTTCCTGTTCCTTCAGAAAAGATACCTCAAAGTCCATTGCATCATGTAGAAATAGTCTCTAACTTGAAGGATAACTTCAAAAATCGTTTCAAGGATTTCAACGAAATTCCTATAGTGGCGCAATTTGTTGTTTCACCTTTCATGGAAATTGATATCCAGCAGTTCGCAACTTCTGTTACGCAGAATTTTAGCGAAGACATCGCAGCGACAGAAACGGAAGTGATTCCGTTTCAAAATGATTTAGCTCTAAAATCATTAGTCTCAAATACAGAATGTATCTGGCCTTCAGTAAGTACAGATTAATATTCAGTTTTATGTCGTGTTGCTTTGAAAGTGAAAGCGTTATTTAATTCAACCGATTTGTGTGAATCCTCTTTTTCAATGATGAAGTTTAGGAAAAAGAAATACCGTAAACGACTTACAGATGAACATTTTTATAATTGTATTCGAATAGCGGTATCAAATTATACTCCAAACATTAAAAAAATTGTCAGTGAGTCTTAGTGTCAGGCTTCTCATTGAACACGCATTTGGTTATGTAGTATGTATTAGTAATTATTTTATTTAAGTTCATTATTATTTACGTCGCACACAACTGAGTATAATTTCTTTTAAGTTGACTTTCATTGCTTACGACTAGGTAGCTCTGTTTATTCCAGAATTATCAAGTAGCTCAACACGTTGAAAAGGTTGGCGACCACTGGTCTAGAGCTACAATAAGCCCCGTTAAACTACAAGTAGGGGTGTTATCTAAAAAACCTAAAAAAAAGTAAAAAAGTCCGACAAAATGTCGCTTTTTAAGATACGTAATTCCGTGCGGAAGGCGTGAAGATGCCAAGCAGTAGAGGGCTGCTGAGGATTATAGGTCGGAGGCGGAGATAGGCTGACGTGGCAGGTGACTGATAATTATCAGTTTCAATTAAATCTGGAGACTGCACACGAGAAGGGCAATTAAATGAAGCCTTCGTGCAGCTTGTGTGGAGGATGAGTACGCTATCGATGAAACTTGGAGTTCTAGAACGTACGAAAGAAGACATTTGAGTAAGGCTATAATATAACTGCTACATATAAACGCTGACATTTATTTTGTATTTTTTATATAAGTGACGATCTGCTACCTTTTGGAAGACAGCACTTTGCATATAGGAATAAAGAGCACCAGACTGATCTCCGCGAAAAGAAAAAGTGACTGCCTCCCTGATGAATGACAAGTTTGTCATTGACTGGTAATGCAATGATCTGGAGCTCAAATAAGCGATCACCCTTTGTCAGTACAAACACTGCTTTATCCACGGGGTATCAAGTTATGGAAAAATCTGGCTGAAGGCGTTCCCTACTAAACTTGACAACTTCAATAGCTGTAGCATTTTATGACAGTTACAGTATTTCGCTGTACAAACCATGTATACTAAGTGACATATAAATCCGCACACCCAGTTTAAATGGTTTTATTTTAATAAAATTTTGTATAAGTACTTAATGAAGCATAATAAGTAAATGATAAAAATTTCAAAATGATTGCACTGCTTGTCAATGTCCTCCTGTGGTATCTCATTCCAGGCAACCGCCAACTCCTCTCGAAGTGCTTTCAGAGTCTGAGGAGGACGTTGCATATTGAGCAATCTCCTACCTATCATATGCCACACGTGCTCAATTGGGGATAAGTCGGGAGATCTTGGTGGCCATGGTAACAATGTGACATCATTATGTTGAAAGAAGTCTATTGTGACTCTTGCAACATGTGGTCGGGCATTATCTTGTTGGAAAGTTGGATCTGCCAGGGTATCAAGATAGGGTAGAAGATAGGGTTCTAGAACTTCGTGGATATAACGCTGCGCGTTCATGTTACCCTCTGATGAAGATTAAAGGTGACCTGGAACCATAAGCCTATAGACACCCAAACCATAACTCCAACAGGTGTGATGAACATGTATTTCAACAAAAAACTGTGGATTCCTCCTTTCACCACGTCGCCTTCTAACCCTGGCACGACCATCGTGCATGCCTAAACAAAATCGAGACTCGTCACTAAGATAATACTTTTCCATTCCTGATCCCAGAGTGATCGTTGTCTGCACCACTCAAGGCGATTACGTCGGTATTCTCGAGTTAAAGGAGGACCCAGTGTGGCCGGTATGAAACAAGCCAAAACTTCTCATTCGTCGGTAAACACTTCGCATGCCAATAGGTCTTCCGTGTCTGCAAACCATTCATTTGCAATGGACCTGGTAGTGGAGAAACGGTCCTTAGGCCAATAATCTTAGGCGGCGATCTTCACGGTCTGTTGTTCTACGGCGGCGTCCAGTGCCCCTTGCTCTTTGCGTACGGCCTTCTCGAAGCCATGAGTGACAACACCTAACCACAGCGCCTACACTTCTTTGCACTCTAACTGCAATTGCCCGAAAAAAAGGTCCAGCTTCCCGAAGTCCCACTATACGGTCCCTATCAAACTCACTAAGTTGACGAATCGTACAGGTCTCCGTACTCTAGGCATCGTAACCAATCGTAAAGGATGTCAAGAACCAAAATCCGCCAACGTTAATTTTTACTGCGGCTGAAATAGTCATTTTTAGAGCGTTAGTGAATTAAAAAAAAGCAGTATAAACCGGAATGTCCAACTGATATGGCTGAAAATTTTTCACTTGTTATTTACAGTAAGATAATACATTCCACCAACTTTATATTAAAATAAAACCATTTAAACTGGGCGTTCGGATTTTATATGTCACTTAGTATACTTTACTGTTTATTAGCATTAGTCAATATTCACGTTCTAGTCCATAATAACTACATATATACAAAAAAATCATAAGTCTGGAGCTTTTCGAAAGCGGGAGTTATTGCTACACTTGTGAGCTAGTTGCATAGGCATGACAAAAGGCCTGACGTAACGAGAAATGAGTTTCGGCGAATAAGATATGTTCCACAAGCTTTCCAAACTAGAATAACGTGTAGGTATTTCAATCTCAGTAATGATATTTTCTTTGTTTCAGGTAAGATTCCTGGAAGCCGTAAGCAGATGTGAGGTATTGTCATTCCATATCATATTGCATATTCATTTTCTATACTATTACATTTTATATGGTAATACTGAGCACAAAACATAAACATTTAGGAATTCCGATCACTTTAGTTTTTATCTAGCTATTAAGGCAGGTTGATTGAGTTTTTGAATTGCATGATTTTTTAGATGTATGTGGTAATTTCATTCATCTTCAGGAGAACTTGAAACGACCTCCTGCCTACTGACTGCAAACAAGTAAACACTGCTACGTACCGGGTGATGTTTACTAACTTTTATTTTTCGACTCAACTTCAAGATCTCCAAAAATACAGATAGTCAGATGATAGAGCATCCATTAATCCTCTACAGTAACCCTTGGACATGCCTTATCCCAAAATTGTTCGGTCTGTGTTATCCCTGATAAGGGATCTACGCAGCAAAGGGGAGATACGGTCAGTTAGACATGTACTTAAATGGGTTTATCAAGTTCCTGAGAAATAAATAACAGTACGTTGAATAAATAATAATTAAAATTCGATATTCAAGCATCAACTTCGGTTGTAGATGTTTCGCTGTTGGCACGTCAAGCAGAAATGAGCTGCTATTAAATTTTGTTCGAAAGCGGAAACGCGGAAAAGTGCTGGAAGTGACTGCCCCCTTGTCAAACAAAAAAATTTACACAGATCTGCTTGTAAAGGGTTGTGAAGTGTCAAGTCATTACTTCTTCCCTTACCCCAGTTCCTTTTTCAATTAAAAAATCCGTGTCTCTCCAGATGACGGCTTTCTCATGGAAGTTTCTAAATCAATACCCTTATTTTAAAAACACTCGCCAAAATATCAACATGGCAACAACATCTAGGGATTTAGGTTGTGTATAATATCTCGGCCTTTGTTCCATCAAGAAATACGGGTTCATTAACTGTTAAAAAAATAGTAGGTTGACTCAGTATTTCTCACGCCTGTGCTTTATCAAGCAACAATAATAAGTTATTAAGAATACAAGTTTACTATACATACATGGTGGCCCAGCAAAAAGGTCGTACCACAAAAACAAGCAAACAACTTACACACACGTTAAATTTGACGTAAAAATTAATTTGCTATAAAAAGTTAGGACAATGTGTCAAGTGCTGAAAGTGGTGTCCATTTACCTCCGTGCAATAATAAAGATTTTGTTCGAATCTATTCTCCAGACTCATGTCTTGAGTTATTTGTCTGCATTCAGTCGTAATCCGCTGACGAAGATCGTGAATGGAATCTGGCTTCGTACCAAAAACTTTATTTTTCAAATGCCCCCAAAGAAGGACTTAGGTCCAGAGATCTCGACGGCCACTCGTTGGGGCCTCGTTCGCCGATCCACTAATTCGAGAAATGGGTATAGGTACGAAGGCTTTACAAATATTTAAACAGATCTGGACAGTGGTCTTCTTCCAGTTACGGCTAGGCGCAGCTGAGATGTCTTCAGCTCACAAACGCTCAGGCCAAAAACCAGTTGCCAGCAGTGGGCAGTGACGTGAGGAACGTCACAAGGTCGGGGCTGCTTACCCCGTTTTCCAAAAATTGAGGTATAAAAAAACCTAGAGAGAGAAGGACTGCTTAAACATCTACTCTCTATTCTCTGTCTGAGACAAAACTACTCATTTAAACACTCGAATTTGAAAAAAAACATGTACATTCTATTTTACAAGAAAAGTAAAGGCCAGAAAAGATAAAAATGTACTAAAGTGACATACCCTCAGAAATTTATCCCTTGTTTCAAAATTATGGCAGCTCAAAAATCAAAATCATGATCAATGTAATGTGGTAAGCCGTAAAGGAGGTGACATGTAGACACTGACCTATATTTGAATACGAAAAATGCCAAACAAAATCAAGAACACTCTAAGAATTTCAGTCAGCAATAATCAATATATTAATAGTTATAAAATACCCAATTAAAATGCTGTTTTACCTGTTCACAACTGGGTTTTTTTTTCAAGAGAAGGGATGGCTGCGAAATAGCTTCAAGGCGGCTACAAAACATAGTGGATTGTGAATGGTAGTTCTCCGCAATGCCTTCGCATTAAAAGGAAGCAGTTATTGAACAAACTTCTAAAGGATATGCACTAACGTGGTCCGATGGCATAAGAAAAAAGAAAAACTTACCGCTGAAGATTAGAATCCCATAAGAAATGGACGGAGTAGCACCCAAACCAAAACAACTACACGTAAGGTACAAAATAAAAGGGTACTACTCCATGAACTGGTGTTTGGTGCGTTAATATCCCAGAATCTGGAAGTTAACGAAACAACACACAACCAAACCACAACGAAAAGCAAAAGCAAAATGGCACTCCCCGCCTGTAGACACAATTTTTTGAAACAAGATATCTTCATAGGAAAAGAAGGTATCTCGATG